>NDXB01015768.1:4331-16423 GCA_002631895.1 Agapornis roseicollis | reverse complement strand
AGCATGGCCTAAAGGGGAACAGCACCAGGCTGAGCATTCTTCTGGCATCAACAGCTCCACCTGCTCTGTTTGTCAAGCGACTCAAGTGCACAAAGACCTGGAACTGCTGAGGAGATCAGCACGGAATTCACGGAAACAGCTGCCAGAAGGAGATGGAGAAACCAGGACCACCTTTTGGCAAGAAGTTTCCATCTCACTCCCCACTCATCAAAGGGCTAAAAAAAGAGACTGAGA
The DNA here is from genome assembly GCA_002631895.1 of Agapornis roseicollis. Lineage (NCBI taxonomy): Eukaryota > Metazoa > Chordata > Aves > Psittaciformes > Psittacidae > Agapornis > Agapornis roseicollis. The sequence continues at coordinate 16,189 of NDXB01015768.1, read as the reverse complement.
TTCAAAGGCTACGAGGTGAAATTCGGAGGCGCTTGTTTAAAAAGGAGGAATGGGGACAAGTACTGACAAACACCGTTTCGTACCACCCCAAATGCTTAAGACCGCTTGCACAGGATTCCCTGAGCTTCATCATTAAGAAACAAACCTACTGCAAATTAAAGGGATGTCAAAAGGCAGCTTTCAGGGATGGTAACAGGAGGCTCTGAGGCTTCAATTCTGCTACAGAGTCTACATTTACAGCTAGTAATTTGATAGAGCCAGCTTCAGGCAACTGATTTCAAAATGTTACGCTGGCTCCAAAAAGCTTCAGAAAAATCATGTAGCTCACAGCTAAGCACCGGGCCTACATATCTGTCCTTCACTGGAAACCTGCAACAGCAGGGCTGCAAAACTAAACTGACCTCAAGTCTGCATGATTCTCGCGCACATCATTAACAACTTATCCCCTCCACCCCCTTTATTTCCCACAGTCTGAAACCTGAAAGCTCCCAGTTATGAAAACCAATACCCAGTTCATCTCCAAACAGGTCAAAAAAGCAATTAGAAACAGGCAGGATACGGAGACCCTTCACTGCATTCCACCCAAATCAAATTGCTCAAAACCTGACAGCCCCAATGAAGGCAGGAAACGCCAGACGCTCTCCACAATGTTTAATACATTCTTCCTATGGTTTGTTACATATCCCAAAGGTTAGAGCAGAAATTAATTGTCACTTCCCTCCAAAACCTCTGGTCAAAAGACAGACCGGACAATGCAGCATTGTCACCAGTAAAAGGACAAGTGTCATTCCTAACTTGGAATTGATCCTGCCATTAAGTCAGCAATAATAACAAAAGACTCTCCAAACCACATCCTTTATTATTAACACAAGGAGCAGCTGCTATCAAAGCTTTTCTCCCATCATCTCGCCAAGTCTGCCAACAAAAAAGCAGACAGGGGGACTGACACCAAGAGGAACAACGGGACAGAAGGAATCTCAAGCAAATCGGCAGAGTTTGTCTGATGGACAGAACAGGTCAAGGAAAGCCTGAAACAATAAATGCATTTTCTCCCACGGTCCATCGGTCACCTCAGGGTTTTACTTTACCTATAAAATAACTTTTTAAAACTATCAACCTTAGTGAGGACAAAAACCGAGGGAAGTACCTGCGAGAGGAGATGCTTCTGCCCAATCACGGCTCCCTGGCGGAATATCACAGCGCAAGCACAGCCAAGGCACTCCAAACACCTCATCTCCCCAGCTTGAGGAGATGGCTTTTCAAATGCTACAGCTCAGTGGGACTTTCAGAAGTGTTAATCGCCGCTGAACGATGGCACAGACATAGGGGCGTCTGTGGTGGACAACCCCCTTACCGTGCTTTCTGTTTCAGGTAAAGCAGGCTTTTACAGGAGGTCTTTGGCACTGTCCCAGCATCCATTCTTCTGCAATTTCTTCCCCCTCAGTTTGTTTTCCAGCCTTTCTCTTTTATTCTGCACTGAAATGCACCTGTGGCACTGCGCGCACTCTTCCCTTTACAGGTTCAAGAACTGATTCACAGGAGAAGCTCTCGCTGCATCTATCTCCCAGTCTGCAGCCTCTGTTCCCTGCCTGCCTGCCTGCCTGCTCGGAGAGAGAAGGCACGACTCAGCTCACAGCCAAAAGAGCAAGGTCATTTCAGTTAATTAAAACGGACCATGACCAACCCCAGAAGCTTTGGTTTAGGGCGGCTTCTACTTAGAGGCGAGTGTAAAAGCAAGAATTTCAGACAATGTTATGAACGAGTCAGCCCTGAGCTGACTGAACTCATTCACCTCTCCAGTTCTTCAATAAGAAATGAATTGTTAAAGGCATTCAACTCTGCCCCAACCAAAGTGGCAAGAAAGGCAATTCAATGGGCAGCACCTCCAGACAAAGCATCTTTTCAGCAGTGCCTTTAATCCCTTACCAGGGATCAACTATCCTTCAAGCTCCCACATTCTAGAATGACAAGTGCTTCCAGAAGGTGGCTGGTAATTCCTCAGGAGACTACATTTTCCTTCTTCTGATGGTTCTCTAGGGGATCGTGCACGGAACGACAGCAAAGCCACGTCTCCTTGAAACATCATTTCTCCCGCGGAGCAGGTTTTACCGTGCATGCTACAAACTCAAAACTGTTAAGATACACGACTTAGGCCTCAAAACGTAGCTCTCAAAGGAGCAATGTGGAAAATAAAATTGGATCCCTCTAAAGCAACAGTCAGTTACCAATTTCATCATTTTGCATAGAATCACAGAATAGTGGGTGGGAAAGAACATTAAGACCAACTAGTTCCCACCCCCCTGCCACGAGCAGGGACACCTGGCACTAAACCATGTCACCCAAGGCTCTGTCCAGCCTCGACTTGAACACTGCCAGCGATGGAGCACTCACAGCTTCCACGGGCAACCCATTCCACTGCCTCACCACTCTCACAGGAAAGAACTTCTTCCTTATATCCAATCTAAACTTGCCCTGCTCAAGTTTTAACCCCTTACACCTTGCCCTGTCACTACAGTCCCTAATGAAGAGTCCCTCCTCAGCATTGTTACTGGCCTCCTTCAGATACTGGAAGGCTGCTATGAGGTCTCCACTCAGCCTTCTCCAGGCTGAACAGCCCCAGCTTTCTCAGCCTATCTTCCTACAGGAGATGCTCCAGCCCCTGATCATCCTCATGGCCCTCCTCTGGACTTGGTCCAACAGCTCCATGTCCTTTTTATGTTGAGGACACCAGAACTGCACACAATGCTCCAAGTGAGGTCTTGCGAGAGCAGAGGGGCAGGATCACCCCCTTTGACCTGCTGTCATACTGCTTTTGATGCAGCCCAGCTTTCTGGGCTGCGAGCGCACACTGAAGCCAGCTCATGTTAAGTTTCTCGTTGACCCCAAGTCCTTCTCTGCAAGGCTGCTGCAGTTTGAGCACCAGCACAAGTGGCAGCACCTGAGTGAACCTGGCCATCTCAAGAGAGACAATAATTCAAGACACATCAGTTGTGCTTATTCCAAGGGGCACATATGGTCCATTTGGGCCTTATCCTCTACAGTGATAAGGGGCCTTTTTGTGCAGCCAGGGGTCATAGATGCTGACTTTGAAGAAGAAATTAAAATAATGGTGTGGCCTCCAATGCCACCATGTACTATACCAGCAGGAAGCCAAATTGCACAATCAATACATTTTTCACCCCAGTCATTGTGTGCTGTCCACACCATGCTGGGCTCAGTATGTTTTGGATCTAAAGGGATACCTGAAATTTATTGGGCTCAACAATTAACTATGGACCGACCCCAATTGTCCTGTACTTTAAAATCAGGGGGGACAACATCACTTTGCAAGGAATTGTTGATAGTAGAGCAGATGTAACAGTCATTTCTGCACCACAATGGCCCAATCATTGGCCTATAGTGGACACTCATGCTTCCTTGTTGAGAATTGGTGGTCAGACCTCTCCAAAGCAAAGAGCTTGTTATTTTCAGACAAGAAGGGAGATCTGCCTTGATTAGGTCTCACGTGTTATCTGGATCTTCTACCCTATGGGTCAGAGACTGTTTAAGCCAATGGGGAGTACATTTAAGTACGGATTTTTCCTAGGGACTGCTATTTTGCAGCAGGTTCCATCTTTAACCTGTAAATCAGATGAGCCCTTGTGGGTAGACCAGTGGCCCCTCCAAAAAGTAAAACTGCTGCAATTACACAAATTGGTGGATTAACAGCTGAAAGCTGGTCATGTAGTCCCCACGACCAGCCCATGGAACACATCTGTCTTCATGATTCAGAAGAAAAACAATACTTGGAGGCTTTTACATGACCTTGATCAACAGGTACACCCATATTTTATATATGCTCACATACTTCCCTACCTGGATCTATAAGCGAGGGAAATACACAGGCTGATAGGCTTGCAGGTACTACGGTCTTACTTGACTGTCTTGCAGAAGTTCACTTCTCCCATGAATTTTATTATCAAAATGCAAAAGCTCTGCAACGTGTTTTTCAGCTGACTCAGGACCCGGTGAGGCAAATCACACAATTGTGTCCTGATTGTCAAAAAGTTTTGCCCACACCAGTGATTGGAACTGATCCTCGCAGTCTTTACTCACTTGAAATTTGGCAGACAGATGTTATTCATGTACCAGAATTTGGCAAATACAAGTATGTCCATGATTCCATTGATGCCTTTTAATCTTGTATTTATGCATCAGTACACTCAGGTGAAAAGGCCAAAGATGTTTGTTGACATTTTATTACAGCTTTTTCTACCCTGGGAGTTCCAAAAACCATAAAACCAGATAATGGCCCAGGTTATATAGCACACAAAACACAAGCATTTTTTTAGCAGTGGGGAATTCAACATGTCACAGGTATTCCACATTCTCCCACAGGCCAAGCCATTACTGAATGCACACATAACACTCTTGAAACCATGCTGCAGAAACAAAAAAGGGGGAGTTCAGGGTTAACCCCATGTCCTGGGTTCAGCAGTTGCAGTCAGTTTTTCTTCTCTTTAGTGGCTGTGTTTTGACTTAACCTGGGAACAAGGCTGATAAGGCCAATGTTTTTGGTTGTGGCTGAGTGATGTTGGCCCTGACCAAGGACTTTGTGAGCCTCATGCTCTGCCGGGGAGGAGGGGGGCTGAGAGGAAGGAGGGACAGAACCCAAACTGACCAAAGAGGTATTCCATACCATAGCACGTCATGCCCAGGAGGTAACTGGGAGTTACGTGGAAGGAGGGGGAACTTCCCGGTCGGGCTCGTTTTCAGCGGGTGGTATCGTACCCTCTTCCCTTGTTTTCCTTGTCGTTGGTCTTCTTATTGGTGATAGCAATAGTGATCTGTGTTATACCTTAGTGACTGGATTGTTGTTATCTGGACCCGTGGGAGTTGCATTCCTTCGGCTCTTCTTTCCTCCCACTCCTACGGAAGCAGGGAGGAAAGACGGGAGGGCCAGAAGTGGGGAAGTTGAGTGAGTGAATGTGCTGCCTAGCTGGGTTTAAACTACGACACCCCACAAGAACATACAGATGGAGGATGGACCTCCTATACAGTGCCATTTCGGGGGTTCTAAGAATTTTGAACAGGGGAAAGCTCACGTGAACGTATGTAATTTTGAAACTCATGAATGGGAAGGCCTGCTCCCTTTAATAACCTGAGGACAAGGATATGCTTGCATATCCACAGATGAAGCACCTTACTGTTTCCCTGCACAATGGGTTCATCTGGCCTTGCCTTCTGTCTCTTCATCACAGGAGAACTGACCCTACCATGGCTTCCTACCTAGCCGAAAGAGACCATCTGAGTAACATCAGCCAATTCAACAGGACAAGACACCCTGTGCCTATCGGTTGCCACACCTACAAGTCCTTTCAGACTGCTGTTGGACAACTGAATGGTTGCTGTCATTCTCTCAGCAGCGCAAGCAATGGCAGCCTCGAATCCTGTGGACATGTTACACCATCCAGCCATCCCACAACCAGTGGCTTTTTACAGACACAAGAAACTGATTTGTTAAAACCTGTAAAAATGGATATGTATCTCTATTTTCCCTATATAGTTCAAAACCAATTGTTATTGCAGAATGTTAACACTTCTTTAGCTGTTTATTTCCTAGGCTAGGAGCACAAGTGAAAAAATCGATTATATTAGGAGGGAGGGGGTTTTTGTTAGTTTTTATTAGCTTATACAGTCTCTTAATAATCAAGCTCTTAAGCAGGTGTTGCCATGATTTTTCAAGTATGATGAACAGTGGCTTAGCAGATTCATTTCCAGCTCCTTCAGCACCTGTGGATGGATTTCATCAGGTACCATGGACTTGTGCAGATTCAGGTTTCTAAGGTGGTCTTGAAACAGATCCTCTCCTGTGGATCTGAAAGCCACAAGATCCCATTATGAGGGGATACACGACCCCCATCTCCCATGCATGCTTTTCACACCTCCTCCATGCTCTCAGCTCTCCTTCCTCTACCCTGTGCCTACGCCTGCTCCTTGTCCTGCTCCATCCTGCCAGAAACCACCCTGCCTGACTCCTGCGGCTGCGCAGCCACACTGCACAGGAACTTCTTCAACCTTCCCAAAGCTTCTCCTGTGGAAACCAGCACAGGCTGGAAGCACAGCTCTTCGCAGCAGAGACCATGCAAGTTACTTGCCTCTCCTTTCTGCTTGTGTGCATTCCTGCTCTTACTCCTTTATTGCATTGAGACATTAATTATCAATTGCATCGAGACATTAATTATTAATTGCATCATTTGAGGAGTATTCTTTCTGGTCACAGCCTCAGACCCAAAAGTTTGCTCCTGCAGAAGGGGCACAAACCAGTGGAGGAGGAATGCGGATCCTTTTCGAAACCCCCTTCTCACATCACTAAAACCAATGATAACTTATCCAGTCTGCCTGCTTTTCTCCAGCTCCAAACACCCCAAGCCTTAAACAGGCTTGTACAGCCTGAAGAAGGGGAGGCTCTGGGGAGACTTTAAAGCAGCTTCCAGTGCCAAAAGGGGACATCAAGAAACCTGGAGAGGGGCTTTGGATAAGGGCCTGTGGGGACACAACAAGGAAGAATGTCTTTCAATTGATGGAAGGTGGGTGTGTGTGTGTGTGGTGTGATCAAGATGGGATCCTGGGAAGTTCTTCCCTGTGAGGGCTGCTGAGGCTCTGGCACACGTTGCCCAGAGGAGCTGTGGCTGCCCCATCCCTGGCACGGTTCAAGGCCACCTTAGATGTGGTTTGGAGCTGCCAGGTTTAGTGGAAGGTGTCCCTGCCCGTGGCAGGGAGTTTGAACTGGATAAGCTTTGAGGTCCCTTCCAACCCAAACCAGTCTGAGATGCTCTACTATCTTGCTTTCTAGAACATATGGCAGCCACTCCCCTGAGCTCAGGTTTGCATCAGATGACCCGTACATTAGGATTTGCCACCAGCACAAGATGCATAAGCTGGGCAAGAAATCAGTAGTTAAAGAACAACTCACAGTTAAACAACTGGTTATTCTAGTGTGGAGAAATCTTCCTCTTAAAGGGAAATACTCCTTCTATTTATGAGCAACTGTGGTCAAACTTTAGACCTTCCAGCACTGCCTGGTGTTTCTGCTGAATGAACAGGGGACAAAAGCAATGACAGGACTCAGGAATTCTGGCAATCCTGCCCAGCAGTTTGTCTCTGGGATACCCTGGCACGAGCGAGCGTTTGCTCACAAGCGTCGTCAGCTTCTGCCTTGGGAGAGATGTGGTACAAATGCTGCGGTCCAGGGGCCCATCCTGTCCCTGCTGCGTTGCCTTTTGGGTGCCTGATTCGGAAAAAACTCCAGGAAGAAACTCGCCAACAGATTCTCAAGTCGAGGAGCAGGTATTTATTATTGCGGAGCTGGGAGACAGACACAGGGGACAGCTCCTCCTAGTGTCTATCCCCGTATTGCTACACAGGCAATCCTTAGGTAGTCAGTGGGCATACGGACATACATATTCATGAGGCTGCCCATGAAATTACTTCATTTTCCAGAAAGTTTCCCCCGTGCGTACAAAAATGTGATGGTGGCCTCTGAGGGTCATCTGCTTCTTCCAACTGCCTTGGTAACTTCTGGCAGTCTCTGAAGCTCAAGCTTAACTAATGTTACAGACACAGTAACCATCCTGGCCGCCTACTTACCGGTTGGTTTAACTGCTCCCATCCTGGACATCTGCTAGTCCCAGATACTCCCCATCCCCAGGTCCTGTTTCTCTGTTCTGTTTTTCTTACACCTTTTGTACTAAGGCCCTAAGGACATAAAACTATGTCAGCTGCCTTCAAGCACTGCAGTTATTTTCCATTACAAAGCCATCAAAGTTACTTAGAACTGATTACATTTTGTGCTTTTGTGCCTCCTTGCCTCATTCCAGGGGCGTCCATACAGGATCCTGCTGTGAAATACCAGCTGGGTCCTCTGATAGAGATAACAGAGTTTTACTGAGGGACAAAGTCAATAACGCAAAAGCAACAGCGCTGGGCACACGACCGTAGCCAGAGGCGCACTGATTAGCATTTGTTACAGGTTTACATGCTTTTGCTGTTGCATTAGCCATATACATATTCATAATTCCCACGTATAGGCGGGGAATATTATAACTAGCTCCAGGAACTTATTATCATAACGCTCCTCCTCTTGGTGCCTGCGCACTGCTCTCCGGTGATGGTGGGCAGGGGTCTTGAGGATGAAGTCAGCAGTCTTCCTCATGTAAGCAGGGGTCTTCAAGATGAAGTAAGCGGTCTTCCTCACAGTGTACTTTTCACCTTTGGCACAGTTGGATGCCCCAGGAACCACAAACCTAGCCGAAACCAGCCATATCTGTAATTGTTCTGATAGCTGGCAAAGATTTACAGTGTGACTGCCTACACGGTTTACTGCAGGATGGGCAGACAAGGAGTATCCCAAGCTAGCAGATGGTTGGGAGGCTCTGTAACTGGTAAGGAGAAGGATGGTGTGGAATCATTCATGTCAAGACCCCCCCCTTTACCTTTACAGATTCTTTTACTATGTGACTCTGTTTTGCTCAAGAATTCCTGCCCTTTCAAACTTGCTGTCTAATCTTGTGTCTTTATCGAGCTTTGTTTCTGTAAATTCGTACAGTTATGTCCACATAACCACACCTATAATTTGCAAAAGCCAATACTTTTATGCGTTTATCACACCCGCATTCTGCATGATGACCCGCCGGCACGTGTAGCTCTGCTGCACCACGGCGCCAAATCTGAGGTAGGGTGGGAGCCGGCTCCGCCATTTTTTGTGATGCCTCAGCAAACCTTCTGTCCAAAATGGCCGCCCGAACAAGGGCTGTCGTGGCCGCAGACCCCGTATGACGGCGCTAAAATGTCAGTCACGAACGCTCCCTTCCCCCCTGCCGCGGGTCCTGCGCCGTGGACGCTGATTGGCTGCGGGCGGCGCGCACTGCACGTACCCGGCGAGCAACAGCAGGCTCAAGGGCGCGAAATTCCCGGCGACACCCAGCAACACTTCCGTCACCGAGACAGTGATTGGCATAAGATGGCTCAAGCGGAACGACTCAGCTAAATGAGAACTTGTGAGTGTCACTGAAGAGCCCGTGTGTGCACCCACCGCCGACTGCCGAGGACCGTCAGCAGGTCCATGGGACGCCGTGACATCCAGGGTGCTTCTATTTTTACTTTTAACCTCTTCTCTCTTCCCTTCTCCCTCTCATTTCTTCCCTCTTCTTCTCCGTACGTTAGACAATTACCCTCAGGAGTGTAACTAGTAAAACACACGAGCTTGGGTTTCCGCTCCCGTTTGGGCGCCGTCCGAACTCGGTGCTCTCGAACCTCTTTTATCGGTCAGGATTCTCAGACAGGGGTGCCCTCTATCGGCAGGCGGGTAGAGCACACCAATAAAACTACAGGCGGGCTCCACTGCGGGGCTGACTGCAGTGTGTTCGCTATGGGTTGCTGTTGACTCCGACAACTCCCCAGGCACTCTCCAAAGTTGTAGTTGACAAGCAGGTATTCTTTACTGCGACACCGGGGTAGCTCCTCCTAGCGTGTCTCCCCAAGTTGTTAAACAAACTGTCCCTATATAGTCACTGAACATGCATATTCATGAGGCTACTTATGTATTACATCATTCTTCTATGTGAAATACGAATTCACTCCTCTAAATGAGATAAAAAGGTTTTATTGAGGGACAAAATCAAGCAAAAGCAAACAGCGCTGGGCACATGATCATAGCCAAAGGAGTGACCGATTAGTATTTGTTACTGGTTTATATACTTTCACAATTATATTAGTTACATACATATTCATAATTCCTGCATATGGGTGGGGAATATTATAACCAGCTCCAAGAACTTATTATCCTTTTGGTGTCTGTGGAATATGCTTATGTGATTCGTGTCAATGTGAAGTAATATTACATGATAAAATGTAACCCTCTTAGAAACATGGAATCTTTGACAGAATATGTGCATAGTTTTTACATTTTATCTATTCCAATTCTGTTATTGCTTTCACTGCCTGGTTTATTTTAGCAATTGCATTGGTATAATACATAAAAATGTTTGTGGGTTATTACTTTATGTATCTTGCAAGCCTTGTGGATTGTTACTTCCTGTTTCTTGTTAATCTTGCTCGGTTTTTCTTTGCAATTTGTGCAGTGTGGGGGGGGAAGTGCTGAGAACATAGGAGAAAATTTGAGAAGATTCTAGAAGGGGGAGAAAGTACACACCCATTTATGAATATGTATTAGCATCTTCCAGTGAACACTGGACAGGAATCGAGAAGATTCTGGAAAATGGGAAAAGTGCACGCTAAAGAAAGAAACACCTATTTAGGAATATGTATAGGCACAAAGAAATATAAACAGGACACAGGAATTGGCGGTGTGCATGTTGGTGGAGCAGACACTCCCCACACACCCAGCATTGTTTGCTTGTCTTTATTTGCTTAATAAATTGGATACTTTATTTAAAATCCTGTTTGGACATTTATAACATGTCTAAGCACTGTTCTGTGATGATTATGGGCAGGGGTCTTGAGGATGAAGTCAGCAGTCTTCCTCTTGTGGGTAGAGGTCTTCAAGCTGCAGTAACCACTCTTCCTCACAGTGTACTTTTCACCTTTGGCACAGTTGGATGCCCCAGTAATCTCACAAATGGCTGAAACCAGCTATATCTGTAATTCTTCTGATAACTAGCAAAGTTTTAAAACAGTGTGTCCTTGCTGCAAAATTTATTGCAGGATGGGCAGACAAGGACTATCTCAGGCTAGCAGGTATTTGTTGTCTAACCTTGTGTCTTTATTGAGTTTTGTTTCTGTAAATTCGTACAGTTATATCAACATAACCACACCTATGATTTGCAAAAGCCAATACATTTATGTGCTTACCACATTCTAGAAATTTCCCCGCATGCATACAAAAACGTGGTGGTGGTCTCTTGAGTGCCGTTTACTTCTTCCAATGATCTCCATGACTGCAGGCAGTCTCTGAAGCACACGCAGTGCATAATGCTTACAGAAGCTTAATTGCTTCGGTAGCACTGCAGACAAAATCATCCTGTCCTTCTGCTTATTTGTTAGCTTAGGTGCAGCCCATCCTGAACACCTTCTAGTTTCAGATATTTTTATCTACACTTCCTGCTTTTCTGTCCTGTTTTTCTTACACGTATTTTTGTACTAAGATCATAAGGGCCTGAAATTATGCCAACGGTTTATATTATACAAGGATTCTCAGTATGTTCTCCAGCTGCACTCTATTTTTTTTCTTCTCTGAAACATGTACCTCAGTTATTTTGCACTGCTACTGTTACAAAGCCATCAAACTTGATGTTAAATAGAACTTATTTTACTTATTTATAAAGGTTTGTATATAATTTTATGATTTTCTGACACCTTCTCTCACTACCAAGACCCAGGGGCTGAAGCCTTGTGCTATTAAATTGGAACCTGACAAATGGTCCTGGTCCAAGCTCAGGAGGTTGCACTAGGAGGAAACCTGCATGACAAAGCTGGGAGAAGGTCACCTCCACTTTGCAGGTGTCTCCTCTGCCCTTCAGCTTTAGCTCCTTGTTGGGTTTCAAGCACAGAACCTACCCCAACAAACGAGTGAGTGAGTGGAGCCTATTTCATCTGGCAAGAGAGCTGTGGAGCCTCCCTCACCACACTCAGGCAAGAGCCTTCCAATTCCTCTTCTGGCCCCACCAACGCTGCCCCAGGCCCACTCATGCCCTCGGAGGCATTCCTGGCTAGTACCAAAGCTGTTTTCTGCCACGTCTCCACCTGCTCACGCTGAGCTCAACTCTGTCTCCTCAACCTTTCATCTAAGTTCCTGCTTAAGAGCTGCAACTCTCCCTCTTTCAAGATTCACCTCCCTCACCTTTCCACATCTAAAATAC
>NDXB01015767.1:25239-91574 GCA_002631895.1 Agapornis roseicollis | reverse complement strand
GGGGGGCGGGCTTGGGCTAAGGTTCATGTCTGGAAGGTAGCTGGGGGTGCCATAGCTGCTGTGCTTGGAGCTGGGGTAGTTGCCCTGTCCGTTGCAGCCAAAGTTTAGGTAGCGACTGTACTTGTTGCTGGGGGTGGTATAGCTGCTGTACTTGCAGCTGGAGTAGCTGCACATTGGCTGCTTTGCCCTCAGATACAGGGATATATTTTTCCTTCTGAAGGTGCTGGATAGTGTTGAACAAGGCCCTGTAAGCACACGCCAAGCCCCAGCACGTTGCCATGATTTGTCTGTCTCTGGTATGGCCAGGCTGACCATACACCTCATTTAAGTGCTTCACTAATTTTTCTGGATTTTGCACTTGTTCAGTGGTAAAATTCCAAAGTCCTGGAGGGGCCCACTGACCTAGATGCTTGCCCATACTATCCCACACACCCTGCCACTCATGGCTGTTCAGCCTTGGGAAAAATCTCCTCTCCTCCTATATCATCATCTAACCCAGACAAGGCCCAAATCTGACTCTGCTTAACTCTTGAGATCAGACAAAATGGTCATGGGCAAAACAAACCCTGTATGCGTGCCAACATGGTGATCAGCATCACAATCAGCAAACAAGTCTCAACAGTATTAAAAGGCCATTCAAAAACTCCAAAACTCTCAAAGGATGCTGTAAATCGTCTGGGGGGAGGACTGGGAGGGTAAAAGAATGTCTCCTTCACAGGTTGACCACTCCAGAAGGAGAAAAAAGAAGTGTAATTGCCAAGCATTCTTATTATATACCTCTCANAAGGCCATTCAAAAACTCCAAAACTCTCAAAGGATGCTGTAAATCGTCTGGGGGGAGGACTGGGAGGGTAAAAGAATGTCTCCTTCACAGGTTGACCACTCCAGAAGGAGAAAAAAGAAGTGTAATTGCCAAGCATTCTTATTATATACCTCTCAAAGTATAAAAGTGGTGACCACACTGGGAACATAAACCAGATCAATTTCATGATCAATGATTCTGTTGTATTACAAGTCATTATTATAAAATACAATGAGACAAGAATCTTAGACCAAGTCCCCCCAGATAAACACTAACAAAGCTAATACTGGCTGTAAGTAAGATACAACATCCTGAGACTGAGATCAAGGGGAAAAGCTTTGAGAACCAATAAATCAGCATTGTGACGAGTGACTACCAATCCGGTCAGATCTGTTGTTATCTCAACCTTTTGTGCCCCACATTGGGTGCCAAAAAGAACTGTCATGGTTTAAACCCAGTTTCTACTCCCAGTAGACCAGTAACTAAGGTATAACACAAATCACTGCTGCTACCACCAATAATAATAAGAAAATAACAAGGGAAGAGAGTATGATACCACCCACCAAAAACAAGCCCAGGTGGGAAGCGTGTGTCCTTCTGGGTAACTCCCCATTACCCTCCCAGGCATGATGTGCTGTGGTATGGAATACCCCTTTGGCTAGCTTGGGTCAGGTGTCCTATCTCTGCTTCCTCTCAGCCTCCCCTCTTCCCTGGCAGAGCATGAGACTCAGAAAGTCCTTGGTCAGAATAAACATTACTTAGGGACAACTAAAAACATTGGTGTTATCAGCTCTGTTCCCAGGCCAAAAGTCAAAACATAAAAACTGCATCAGCTACTAAGAAGGAGAAAAATTGACTGCTGCTGCTGAACCCAGGAGAATGATCTAAGCACAAAACTATGACTTGAGGAAGACAGGCTTAAATGTGATAAAATCCAACAAAACACTGTGACTGTGTATTACTTTGTATGGACTTAGTATGAATGGCAGCTGTCAGAAGGGAGTACTTTATGTGCACTACTACCTTCAGCATGGTATTAAAATGCTCTTTGTCATCTCACATTTATTCCTTCTGGCAAAACCACTTGCAAAGGAGTCAAACGAGACTTCTGTCAAAACACAGCAGGGTCAAGAACGAGACCTCCTGTGTATGTGTCACAGCCGGTCACTACAGAGGTGACAACACACCCCAGTGCCTCTGATATGCACCATCAGAAGCAAAACCCACTGTTCTGCAGTGCCCTTTCTCCAGGACAGTACTCTGCTTCCAAAGGGAATCAAGAAGTAAACCAGCCTGTGTCCAAACCTCAAGACCAAGGAAGGGCACATGCTCAAGATACATGCTCCTTTTTGTACAACTTCCAAGCAGTTGCAGCCTTGTAAGCCCAAGATGTGGCCTTGACAGGAGGACACTGGGGCACACATGCTGGTTGTTGCACTGCTGCCAAACACAAGCCGCAGCACTTCCTCATGCAGCAGCTTCCTTTGGTCTCAAAAGGACTTTACCGATTTCCTGAAGAAGATATATAATGTGATCACCATAGAGATGACTTTTTGTTAAAAGGAAGAGAAATAATCAATAGTAGCTTAGGCTGGAAAGGTACCCTGGAATTGATTTGGAGATGAAATGCTGGGCTGGGGCCCAAAGCAGAAATCATGGCCAAACAGAGTTTAATGCTTTTAGAGTTCATTTAAAGATGACCCCAAATTAAATTTCCAATTGTAGGGCCCTAATTCACTCCAGATTATTTAGAAACACTGCTAAGAAGGAAAAAAGGGGGTGGGGAAATCACAACACAAATATCCTTCTGAGGCTTCCGAGTTCAACTTAATACATTTTTAATCAGACCCCTTATAGTCTTCGATGTTTGTTCACTTCTGTTGCTATAGGTTGTCACATTCTGCTAACCCAGAGGATCAATAAGGAGGCAAGCTTCTCTGACAGCTTGCAAACACTACTGTTCGCTTCACACTGTTTCTATTCAGCACTACTTCTGTCACAGATACACCCACATTTTTAAAGCTAGCTATTTTCCAAAAAAAAAAAAAAAAAGCTACAAAATGCTGTAGCAAGGAGAATGCAAAATACTCCACCTATTTGAACTAAACACTCAAAAATATCTCACCTTGTTTTGCCATATCGCAAGCCAGACTTGAGAAGTCACCCTCCTTTAGAGACTGCCATACATTCATCCCTCCAGACTGCAGCAGTCCCATCACATTAGATTAATCTGCAGTGCAGTCTTACCTGCAAACTGTGCCAGCAGCATTTACTTCACAACTATGTAAGAAGTGAGAATAAACCACATGCTGATGATCCATCAAAAGGTTGCTGAACATGTCCCCGCTGCAAAATGCCACTATATACACCCAGGAAAAGATACAGAGCACCAGAAACGCAGTGGTGATACACAAACCTGTCATCTGTTACTCAAGAGTATTTCAGCAGCTCTAGCACCCCAAACAGTACCTTTGCACAGCTCTCAATGCCAAAGTCCTAGTGCTTACCTAAAGCATCACTCTACAAAGATAAGGGTGATGGAGTGAGCAGGGAAGGAGAAGGAGAAATAAAGGTGAAAAACACTTCTTCTGTGAGTCATACTCACTTTTGACTGTGGTTTCTCCTGTGTCTTGACAAACAATTAATGCTAGATTTTCACACTACCACTCATTTGGCAGAACATATTTAAGCCAATACAAAACATAGATTGGATTTCAAATTAGCAAGATCACCAATGAATCATATGACAAGAACGATAGCAAGTCTGTGCTGGCACCAGGCTTCAGCATGCCACCTGGTACTCCAGATTGCACTGATCCCAGCCTGTGCTGATCCCCACCACCTGGTGCATTACAAAAGTGCCTCTTCTGCAATACTGCAAGGCTTTCTGAGCTCTCTTGGAAGGAGAGCCCTTCTGTTCCCAAGGTCACCCACACTCCCAAGAAACAGCCTTGTAGAAAGGCTGCATGGCTGGATCAGACCTTTAACTGCATCTCAGCCCTGCAAGAGCTGTACCCCATTCTAGCTTGCTGAATGACCAGCGGTACTGACAACAAACGCATTCTCATGCCCATCCTGCTTGTTGAGAGCAGCTATACTCCTCTTGGAGACAATCCACATCAAACATCCCCACATCAAAACAGCATGCATGCTCCTGCCCAAAACAGTTTCTCCTTGCTGCTTCAGTGCTACCATAACTTCACTGCATACAAGCATCAATTGTTCACTAGAGAAGCAAAAGTGGCTACTGTGCCTGCACAGCTCGACAAATAAATAACCCTTACAGACCATCTCCTTTTCTTGCCAGTTCACAGAACAGCTTGTCCCTGTTCCCTGGTCACAGCTGGAGCCAGGCTGGGAACTAAAGCATGCCCAGACATGCCCAGCACACACCTTAGGAAGCCCTGCTGTTTGCCAAGTTGAGGGTGACACTGAATTAAATTAGTATTTCACTGGATAACTGATACCAAATTAAATTAGTATTTCAGTGAATATAGAGACTTAGATAGGACTACAAGGATTCTTAAACTAGAATTTTACTGTGCATAGAAGACAGAGATAAGGAATGCATGCAACAAGAGAATAAGATTTCTTCTCTCAAATCAGTGTAGGCCTTCTTGCTGTTGGTAAGGCCAGAGAAATAGGTGAACAGCTGCTGAAGAAAATAGCTTGAGGAACCACTCAGGGTCATAAATGAGCCCAAACAAGAACATGTTTGTATCAGAAAGACTAAGCACATTCTAATGCTCCTTAACAAAGGGATTTCCATAGAAAGGTAAAATGAGTAGGGGTATATCTCTGCAAACCACCACCACAACCTCCAGAGACCACTCCTCAAAATTCACAGTGCCTGCGCCAGAGCCTTATCTGCCAAAATTACCATGTGCATGAGTAACAAGAATTGGGTGAGCATTTAGTAGAATTATAATGAATATGCATATAATGAAGATACATGAGCTGTAAACTGCCTTTTCTTGTACAAAGGGGAACCATGCAAGGGCTCAGCCCAGCTTCCCCACGGAAACCTCACTGTTAGCAGGAACAAATCACCACTATTATGGCACACAGGCAGCTCTGCATTGCTGTTTATCTTCTAAAAACTGACAGCTAAAATCTTCAGGGAGGAAGGCTGAAGAAAAGCGGACAAAGGCTGCAAGCCTTGGCCAGAGCACCACCAGGAGTGCTCACAGGGCACAGCACACGGTACCTGGTGCTCCAGCCCCTGCCACCCCTCAGGGATATGCAGCCAGCTGGGCCCCACACTAGAAGACAATGTTCAACAAGCAGCACCATCAACAAAATCAACCCAGCTCATCCATCCCCTGGCAGTGCACTTAGCCAGTACCAGGCCCAATGCAAAATTCATAACAACAGCAGAAAACACTTTCCTGCATTAGCCAGCAGCTTCTTAAAGAGACTACCAGCAGCACTAGAGAACCAGTACTACAAAGAATCCATCTTACCTGGATTCAACAGCATCCTCCAAGCACAACGGACTTTCATAGCCGTACACAACCTTCTACTACCCAACAGTGAAGAGCTTTGCTGCTGAAAAAGGTGCAGCAGGTCAGTTACCACTCTCCTTAATCAGAAACACCTGTTTCTCATCTGTTAGACCACAGAACCCTAGCAGATTTTCCAGGGTCTAGCTAGCAAAAAAGCAGGAAGGGGAGTCAAAGAACTACCAGACACACACAGAGCTTACCTGCATGAGGTGTGGTCTGGTGCACCAGCTGAGCTGCTGGTGAGAAACAAGCACATGATGACTAAAAGTGACTAGTCACTAGATTGGTGGAAGGGCTGGTTGAATACTGGAAAACAAAAAAGGTACATGAACTGGAAAAATCCCTGCCCAAATGAAGCTAAATCATTGTGCTTTAGAAAACCCAAACATCACCAACAGCAACAAAACCCCCCCACATTTTAACAGTTAGGATAAAGATATATGGAATTACTGCTTTGTGTCTCATAGCTACAATGTTCTAAACCCAGTGCCAGGAACACTAAGGCACATGGTCATGCCATTGCTCTGTTTCCCACCTTGGCAAAAGGAGGTGATTTATGATCTCCTTGCTATCAGAATAGCTTAGAGGCTTCTTACACTAACATGAGTAAGAACTGCCAAGACTCTTAAAATGGAGATAGAGTAAAAACACAACATACATTAACTCTTGTGGTAAATTATCCATTCCAAAAGGCAACTAATGCCATGAAAATAGTAACTGAATATTAGGGGACATTAGCTGAGGTGCAAGAATACCCTACCATAAACAGTGCTAGTTTATGCTTTAAAATTTACAGCAAATGAGCCATACCTTTATAAAGCTAATAAATACTTCTCTCACTAGAAATTAAACCTTGAACCCTAAAATACTGGCATATCTGCCTATTTACAATAACAAACCTTAAACATGATTAACTAATACTTTTTCTGTAGTGGTTGGGAAAAAAAACACTGATTCTCATTTGCTTCAATGAGAACAGTAACATTCAAAAGCAACCAGATCTACTTCACCTGCTCCAATTTACTGGAATTGCTGCTTTGGAGTCACAGCTGAAGCTCCAGTCACACAGGCTGCCCTCAGTGGGACGGACTATGCATTTTTGGTCAGTGTGTGTTCCAGCCCATAGCATGGATGTGTTGTGTTCAGGAGCCCCACTCGTGCCAGTGACGTGAAGGACCATGGGAGGCTCTCAGACAACTTGTTATGTTTTGAATGGAGTAAGATGATACTGTAAAACAGTTAGGGAGAAATCACTTCTGATCTGGGGGAGCAAGAGGCTGGGATGGGTTCCACTTTACACAGCTAGGCATAGTTAAACGAAGTTTTTTCATTTCACTAATGAGCTCTTTTACTCATCCTAAACAACAGGATGAGTTATGTCCGATATATATTCCAGTTCACTACTTGAGAAGATTAAAATGGCATCTTTTAGTTTTACAGAAGTGAAAGATTGGATCACTATCTTTCCCACTTGCAAAGCCTCTGGGATTAATGGGCATCGCTCCATCTGGGAGACAAAAATCTGCCCTTCCAGCTGAGACCGTAACCCATGAGCATTGATCAAATGTCCACGTCCCTTCTACATAATAGAATTTCCCGGTGAGCTAATTGTTTTTACTTCTTTCATCTCCATAAATGAGGTCAATGGCAAGGGCAAAGAAGAGAGAATTAGCTCTAAGTGTTCTTGGCTTCAAAGCAAGAGAAGACTGAGCTTCCAGATTTTGGAGAGTGCCGTACGGGGTTTAGAGAGCACTGTGGGACCTTCCAAATGTCTGAATTTAGAATTAAGAATTACTTCAGCTTAGGAGAAGGCTTGCCTGCACTGCCTGAGGATTTATGCTTTCTGCCTCTGCAGTTACAGTTTGGCAATGCCACTTGTGGGTCAGTGATGGTCCCTCCAACAGTGATCAGCTTTTGTCCACAGCTCCTACAGCACTCTGAAAACTTGTGAAGCTTCACAACAGGTGCAGAGGCAGGCAGGTACCACAGTGTGTGTCAGTGCCTTGTCCTTGTTACCATCTGCCTGGAGTGACAGAGCTGAACAGCACCTCCTGCCCTGCACCTCTGCATTGAGACAGTGAGCCAGGCAACGTGGAGTTGTAACAATGCAGATTTGTGCATGCAGATGTACACTAACATCAGGCGTACAGAGAGGAAAAGTGAGCCACCAGCAAAGATACAAATGGTAGAACTAAAGCCTGTCTCTCAGCAGAAAAGTGAGCCCTTTGGCTTTCTGTCCCAAAGCAGAAATGATTCTCCGAGGTTTGGCCTTTAGGCCGCCTCACTTCACTCTACCCCCCCAGGGGCACATATCCTAAATCAAGGCTTTCCCTTATGCAGTGCAGCAGTTTTCTGCAGCATAAAAAACCTATAGTGTCTCTGCAAAATAGTATTTTATAGCAGAGTTGTCACAGGCAGAGCTAATAACAATGTTCAGGAATGATGGCCTGAGATGGGCACCTGCAGACTTCTAGAGATGGGGAAGCAATTAATTTACTGCTGAACTCTTCACAGAGTTATTTCTCTTATTTTGGGAACAGCTAGAATCATAAATAAATCATACTGTTGGTATAAACAGGAAGAGCAAAACTTCAGTTCTCCAACAGAAAGATTAAAATGAAATCCTAAGCACTTCAATTTCATATACAGCACAATGAGCATATCCCCTATATTTTTATTTCTGAGTCATAGCCCTATGAGACTTATTGGCCTGAATGCTGGCTGCCTGGGGTGAAGCCTATGGCACGCTCCGGACTATTACAGCATCTGCTTTACAGCCCTCTGGTTATAACTGGCTCTTAACTGCACAAGTACAAGACAAAGTGCTGGAGTCAGAGCAGGGCTGAGGCTTTGGGAGGTATCAGTTCATTATTTATGGCCTTACCAGAACCTGCTCATGCCAACCATCACCTCTGCAGCTCAGGCAGGAGGAGGGCTTTCATCTGTGTGGACAACCGAATAGCTGAACATGGAAAACACGTCTCTTTCCTAGCCAGAGCACGGCAAAACTCAGTGCTGGAAGTCTCAGCAGTTTGCTGTTCCTCCCTAAACACTAATGCTGAAGCTGTACAAATCAGTTTTCCACTCTGGAAAGACGTTTTATAAGCCAAGCTCTAATTTTTGTGGAGTTTGCACAAACCACCTCTCAAGAGACAGAAAAGACCTAGCAGATGTTACTATTCTCAAAACACATGTGGTACCCTGTCCTCAGGGACCAGCCCCCATTAACCAAGAGCTACAAAATACAAGTAATGTCAATAGTAGCACTATGTCCAACATTTGTAAATGGATTCTGCAAAGCAAAATTGTTACGGGAATCTTCCTGACACATCTACATATGTTTTCATCACATTACTGACAGAACGGACACCTTATAGAATATAAAACTACCCAAAAACTATGAAAACATATGCAGCTCAACTCTGGGAGTAATTTTTGAGAGTCTGTTCCTTCCTGGATGCGTGCAAAGGTTATTATGTGTCTAGAATAGATATAGTCTAGACAGATGGAGCGTCATGGGGAGAGGACGACTGAACTCACGATCTGTTTGTTTCCTGAAGAGCCTTTTGTAATGAACTTTGTAAAAAGCGTTTTTGTAAATCCAAGTGAATTAAATTGCTTTATATAGCGCTGGGATAAACAACTTATTGACAATTAGATTTTTTTAAATTACTTAAACAGTGAATGTTGGAAGCAGATGAACAAGCAAGAAAATTTGGTTAAAATAATTAAAAATATGCACATTCCAGTAGTCTGGAAATTAATTCTCTTTGAAAAAAGTGGTTTTAGTTTAAATCATACAAGCAATCCCATCAAAGTCAGGGGTTTAATATTTTCAGGCATAAAGATCGCAATCTTTCTCTTCAAGCTATGGCCAGTGTCAGATGACAGAATCATTTATCAAGATCCTCAATAATCCCTGCGTTGATTACTGTCTGTAATGAACAATGTGCCCTAGAAGCTATTGCATGATCCGAAGACCTTTGAGTCTTTAACAGTCTGCAGCCTTGTAAGATATTGCAGCTTCTCTTGATAATTTTTGAAAGAGCATATGACACTACAAGCATATGTGGAAAACTTGCACATAAAGGAGAATCCCTGTAGCATAGCTGAGCTTTTGTCTGGCATCAGATATATATATATATATATATATATATAAAAGAAGGGGAAAAAAACNCTAGAAGCTATTGCATGATCCGAAGACCTTTGAGTCTTTAACAGTCTGCAGCCTTGTAAGATATTGCAGCTTCTCTTGATAATTTTTGAAAGAGCATATGACACTACAAGCATATGTGGAAAACTTGCACATAAAGGAGAATCCCTGTAGCATAGCTGAGCTTTTGTCTGGCATCAGATATATATATATATATATATATATATATAAAAGAAGGGGAAAAAAACCCAAACAAAAATTAAACAACAAAACAAGAAACTTAGGACCTTAAAGCTAAACCACAAGACAAGACCTGAGATAATCTTAACAGGCTTGATGAGACTGAAGTGATTTTTAGATATAGCTAATGTTATTTTAACCTATTTTTGTATTACTTAACCCTGTTGTGGCACAAAAGCCATATTCTTCCTCAGACACTGAAATCCCAGGTTGGGTGCAAATCCCAGAGGGACAGTATATGCATGTTTCAGTTCAGTGCCAACTATGATATGTCCACTTGACCAACCTGCTTCATCTCTCGCACAGTGGATTTACACCTCCAGCAAGGTAGAGTAACAGGTTCACGATCACTCTTTCATCTCTTCCTGACAACATGGCAGTGGGACTTCAGTCTCAAGGTCCTACCAACTGCTCTTCTCATGGGAAAACAAGACAATTCAGACAATTCAAAGTATAAAACTACTGAAAAGAAGCAATTTGTCTTTGAGTTATCTTCTGAATTAGCCAGTATTTACCTTGGTTTGCTTACATTCAGGCTATAATCTTCTCCTACATGAAAAAATCTTGGGAACTCCTTCATAGACATTATCCACAGATAATTTAAAATGAGATTTAAATGGCAACCTGTTTATACCACAAAAGGTGAAAATAGTAAATGGATGTAAATAATTCAACCAGCTTTTAATATTTAATTTCTACGGATCACAAGTTTGTTTCATAGTTCCTATGAAACCTGCCCTTAATAATAAGTAAAAAAAAAAAAAGAAAAGAAAAATCATGATAGTGTTCTTCAAACATCAGTGTTTAGATGGTGATTGCACTGAGCATGAGGGGTTGCAGCCACGGTTTAATGAGATAGTAAAAGTAAAATCTGGCTCAATGAATTCACCCTCTTGTCCGCTTCCCCATGAGGTCTTGCCAAAGCAGATGACACACTGAGTTGTGCCACAAGGCAAACTGGAGCAGAGAACTGACCTGAGTCAAAAGTACCTCCCCTGTTTTTTCTCTTAGACACCTCTGATAAAGGACACTGGCAGTATTCACTTGGGACTACTATGCAAATGACCATGTCCTTAGGCTGTAGTCTGAAACCCTGATTTCGTACTTGGGGAACCTGGCATTTATCAATAGAAATTCAAAGCCAAACAGCCTGTGGCTGCAGACCACATCCTCACAGATGACCCATCTCAGGTTCACTGCTAGGTTTTCTTGGGCCAAGTAAGTTTTCAGTGCAACAGTTTTCCAGCACAGGAATTCAAGAGCCTCCAAATAGGAAAATTACTTGGGGATGGAGTGAGTGGGATAAAAATGTAAGGACAAAACCAAATCCACTATACCCAGCAATATCCTGGGGAAAAAGAAAAGAATGAAGGAAAAATCTGTGGATAGCTCCTTATTTGATTTTGTACAATCAGTATAGAACTGCTTTATCATCCCCTACAATATAAGCAACCCACTATTTTTTGGTATTGTATAGAAGGAAATATCTTTTTTGTATTAAAAAGAATTAATTTTAATTTATTTCCTCTGTTTCCTCCATTCAGGCAACTGCTTAATACATTGATCTTCCATGCATTTCCATTTTCTCCACCAATACATTTCTTATAATTGGAATAAGCTGCTCTATTAAGCTTCTTAATAGATTCTATGTTCTCAAAACCCAATAACTTCAGGACAATACATTTAAATAGACAACAAATTAAGCTTGGTGTTTGCGAATGTGAGGCTCCATCAACAGTGACCTTTAAATCTATGGCAAGGATGCTTTTTAAAATTGATTGCAGAGAAACCAATGTCTAGTATGTCTAATTGCATTAGTTTGTGTCAAGGAAGGCTACAGCACCCCAAGATTCTTTGCAGTTTGTGGGTGGCCAGGAACAAATTACAGTCCTGATGTGAAGCAGCAATGGAGATGTGCAGATGTCAATGAGTTCACTCAGAGCTGTGAGACCATAGTGGCTGTAAAAAATACAGGAGCTCTGTATTTAGCTGCATCACCTAGCACAGACACAACCTAGTCTGAATGGTAGACTGGCCTTACCTTTGTATATGCAAGTGACACTGAGCATTACACACAGCACAGAAGTATTTTGACAGTCTAACATAGTTATTTTAATTATATCAATTGAATCCAATAGCTATGCCACAATATCACATTAACTTAGCTTGAAATACAATGTGAACCGAGGTTTTATTTGTAAACTGTTACAAAGATGTAACTCCATTTTAAAATAGGGAATTATATAAAATAATTCTCTCAAAGCTAGTTAGTCCTGGTATGAGTCCATATGACGGTACAGCCAGCTACCTTCATATGCATTTCATACCACCTCTTAAGCCAGTCAGAGAGGAGGTTCCCTCCACAAGTAAAGAATAAGGTCATCTGATGACACAGGGGGGTGAAGTCTCAAACATACAACACACAACTGAAGTCAGGGAATGGGGACACCCCAAAAGACATTTTGCACACAGCTGGAGGGGTATTTCCCACCAAATATCTCACCCCCCAACCCAGCCTCTAGGACAAGGCATGAGACTGCACTTGTTCTAGTACATCACCAATTTCAGCCTGAAAACATACTGAAGCAACACTAAGAATTAGGAGGACTGAAGTCTAATCCTTGTAAAATGAATCTATGTAATTAATCCAAAATAGAATGTATTCCTCATGTAGCTTTATGCTTCCCAGGAAAAGCTTTGTTTAAAAAGCCAGCTCCCAGCTGCTTTTACCTGGCTTTAGCCTTTGCTAACATTTGCACAGATAGCTTTGTGGGTAACACATCCCCATCAGCAACATAGCTGCCCTTTTGCCCACACCCTATCGCCCCCTCTTATCTGATCTATTTTAAGTTCTAATTCAAAGCCACAGATGGCCTGTTTCTTCACAATTTCAGTTTCTATCCTAAGTTACATTTCTGCAGCCTTGCAGGCTGAACCACTGCTGTCAAAAGCCCCTTGCTCACAGGCAATTAGCATCCTCTTCTAAGTGAAGTACTGCAGGGTACAGATCACTTTGCATTACCCCTACTGGAAGACCCGTATGGTGCCTTCTACCAGCAGATTACTTCTTTTTTTTCCTTTAACACTGAAAACAGTTTACAGCAGACTTTGCCTTTGTTACAGGTTTTCATGTTTGCCTACAGCTTAATCATGAGCAAGACTCCTAATTATGTGTACCTCCCACAGCGCTGACTAGGTTTATCCAAGATAAGAACAGTTCAACCCCTTGTTCCACCACCTGCCAGTGCAGAAAGGTTGCCAGCAATTCCCTTTGATAACTCAGGATTTTTTTTTCAGCTGAGGAGGAGGAGTCAATATTGGGTTTGTTTTCTGGGCAGGCAGCTTTACATGATGCTGCAGTGAAGGGGACAGCCTGAAGGCTTTGGCCTCTTCTCTACCCAAGGACCAGATGAGAGGGGAGCGAAGCTGCATGCCTGGCTCAGTGTTTTAAGTAATTTTGGGGGTTACTGCCCCTTGTTATCCCAAAGGGCAAACCTAAACCAATAATAGTGCCAAAAGCACTATTAGAGTTCACTGTTGCTACTAAAACCAAAGGCTTATTTAGTCTTTCTGGACAAGAGAAATACTTTTGTTACCAGGGATCTGGCAGCTCTCCTTACATGCACTATTAACATCAAACCCAGCTATACAAAAGCTGTAGCACAAACTTTCAGACAATTACATCAACAAATTCAACCTATGTGCATTGCAGCGCTCCCTTCATGCTGGAGCAAAGGAATTGCAGTGGCCTTTCCTACAGCACTGTAAATCTACAACTACTTGTCACACAAGCACACATGGAAGATGCAAACAACAGCACGAGATGGAAGTTTGCTCACAACAGCATGAAAGGATTAATAGGGAACACTTGCTTGATGATTTAGATTAGACCTAGCCTAGCACAGTATGACAGAAGAAACAACCCTGGAGAAAAATGGTCATGGTAGACAACCCTGCACCACTCACTGGGTCAAAAAACAAAGAGCCCACAGCCTTGTTGTAAATTGCTGAAGGCAGAGGTTGTCTATTCAGCAGAGAATCTTGAATTACTAAAGCATAAATCATGTTTTTATATTCACATGACCTCAGCCCAGTCTCATGGCGGGGAGGGGAGGAGTTACTGACAAATTGAGTCAGGCTTCAGCCCAATATCATACAGCAAAGATGGATGCATTAGAATTTCAGTATCAGTACACAGAACACAATGAGATTAATTAAGAAAATCCTGAAATGCTAAATGTTCACAAAATCTACAAACCTATTCAGTAGAGAACTTTTGTGCGAAGAGGCCTGATCCCACACGGGATCTCTCATCTGAGATGGCAAACATTACTACAGTGTAATGATAATAATGAATTTTGGCTTGATGATAAAGAGTAAACTCATTCAGGAAGGAGACCAAAAAATTACTGATGTTATCTGACTCCACTTACTGTTCGATGAAGTATTAAAAAATACATATATTACAGTAACTATTTGATGCCATATATGGCACGAAGAGATTGCTCTACTCTTTGAACAGAATGATTATTCAAAGAAGCCTATAATGTAGAGGAAGACTTCAACACTTAATTTAATAGGACTGAAACCATCAACTACTTCACCTTAAGAAAGTCTAACTGAGCTAGCTGGACAAAGGAACATATCCCCAAAGGAAGCAAGTTACCCCATAGGTGCCTACCTCACAGAAAATCACCAGGTAGTTACACACATTTGTGGAGGGTCTGATACTGCTTGCCCAGAAAGCTGCAGGCATTGAGGTATCTACTGACAGCGCTGGCATGCCAAAATTGATCAAGTAATAGAAGATCTGGATGGAACACTGTTTTGAAGATCTGTTTAACATCTAGCAAGAAGTGGAAAAAACTGAGATGCTTTCATGCAGGACCAGATGATCTAAACACTGCAAGCTCCTTTGGTGACATCTGCTAGCACATCAAAGCTAGAGAATCTAACACTGATGTCCAGTTTTAATGGAAGATTTGCCAAAGGCAAAATTCAGGCTATAGCTCAAAGTACTGCCAACACAGAAACACATTCAGAGACATTCCAAGGACTTCTCTTTCTCCCGCAGAAGTCCACTAGTACCAATACAAAAAACTTACAAACAGTATCCTGTAATTGACATTAAAATATTTTATTGGCTAGATAGAATGTGCAGTATGGATACAAATATACTGAAATACAAAGTCCTCCAGAATATCAGGTAGAATACTTCTACATCTTATTTATATACACTGCTAAATGTATTCAAGAGTATGAATAACATCATATTTGCATTTTTTTTACTTCTCTTGAGATCACATCCAGTCTAGTCCAAGGCCTTTTTGTTTCAACAGAAAATTGCACAGCTATTTCCTCATTTAGTCTGAAACCTGATGATATTTTATGTACTCTTCTCTTCCTTACTAGATCCTTTCAAGCTCGACTTCTGCCTCTTTTTCTCCCTCTGTCCCAATATGCGATAAATCTTTTTCTTAGCCTCCTTTTGCCTCTTGAATTTCTGTTCATCCTCCTTCTGCTTAACTTTGAGATATTCTTTAAGATGTTCCCGATGTTTTACTTTGGCTTTCTTTATCTTGTAATTATTCACTGTACTCAAAGCACTGAGTAGAGCTGATATCTAAAATAGAAAATGGAGAATCAATATACAAACAGTTCAGTTTTGGCCAGCAAGAAACAGTTTGATTGCTGCAGAGAGATAAATAATGAATCAGAGATTCAAGGAAAGTTCCAAATTATTTCTGCATCTGTTACCCAATTTCTAAAATGGTCTGTTTATCTTCTTAGGAAGTTAAGCAAAAGTTTAATTTTTGCAAAAACAGATTTTTGTGAGGTACTATTTAAAAGGCTAACTGCTACTACAGAACACTTTAACTGCAGTTTGGATCTTGTTGCCTTTGCAAACACTCCAATTCTTGATTTTTGAAGCCGACTATTCACTTCAAGTCCTGTCTGTGTCAGTAATGCATAGCAATGACAAGTCAAACAGAGGACCAGTTGCCAATTTAAATCATCCATAAAGTGAGAGCACTACATCCAACTGCAATACCTTGCAAGTGCTGTGAAAAGAACAAAAATCACATTTAAGCTTAAGGTGACCTAACATTTTAAAAAACAGACACCATCCAGTCAATGACAGTTCCATATACATTCTGTGTGACAAAACAGGAATAAAACAAATTGCAGGTGATCATTTTTCACTAGAAGGATATACACCTTCATCACTAGCAATGGAGTCAAGTGCTAAAATAAGTTAGAAATGGTCTAAGCAATACATTTACACTTCCTGAGTCCTTGTTTCAGAGCAAGTGATAATTACCTTCTTTTCATGAGGCTCCCTGATAACAGCTGGTCTCCACTGGTCTTTTGGAGTCTTGCCTTTCTTCTCGAGATTCTTAGGCTTGTTCTTAAAAGGCAGTGCCTTCTGCAGCGCTTTAGGAATGTGGAGCTTATTGAAATGCCTTTTCTCCCTCACAATAGGCTAAAAGAATTGATATAACACATATGTAAAACCATTAAAAGCTTTTATTTTCCATCTTTTGGGGGAAGAAACACAAAATACCACAATCCAACACACAGACACCCTCCCCTCCATGCTCTCCCCCTTTCCCCCTTCCCAAAAAAAACCAAGCCCAAAAAGGTTTGCAGACATCCTTGCATCAAATTGTGAAGCCTCAGTAAGCCACTAGGTAAGACTTCTACCCTGCAGACTATAAACTTCCACTGACCCACAACAACTTAGTTTCTACTGCTTTATTCCCATCTCATGCAAGGAAAGACGGTGCCTTGTGGATAAAAATATGAAGTAAGGCATGCATATGTATGAGCATGTATTTACACTGCTCTCAGTTTGCAGAGTCTGAGGCAGAGTGCAAACCTGACAGTTGAAAACTGGCTTAAAAAAAAGAAAAGGAAAAAAAAGTCATATGAAATATACCTTATAGAGAGAATCTTTGTTTTGTTTCAGTTTGATGCCTCTCTCATGCCTGAGCTGGCCTGTTGTCTTCATTCCACTCCAACTATCTTTCTCACCTGCTGGCTTCAGCAAGGATGTCACGGGGTTATAAAACATTGGGATAGAAACAGGATACCAAGTCCTCACAAAGACAATATCTGAAAGAAAATGAAACGTTACTTGGCTCTATTAACACCACAACTCATTACATCGACACTCTAAGCAAAGACTGCCTGAATAGACTAGGTAACTAATACCCAGACCACGTGCTAGTATTGTTTGGTATATATACCAAATCGTTTCAATATTAGGCAAAAGGCAAGGTAACCACTGCCTTTGGTTACTCAGATCCTGCAAAACCCCATGAAGTCGTAAACAGTACATATTCCTGAAGAGTAGCCAGTTGAATACACACTATTCATTATTCATATTAAAGAACAAGCAACAGAGTTCATATATTTCAAGGCCAGGTTGGACAGAGCCTTGGGTGACATGGTTTAGTGTGAGGTGTCCCTGCCCATGACAAGGGGGTTGGAACTAGATGATCTTAAGGTCCTTTCTAACCCTAACTATTCTATGATTCTAGCTATCTGTGCTTCTACTATTACTGAGAAAAGACGTTTTGTTCTTCCTCCACCTCTTTCTATAAAAGAACCAACTGGCATTTATTTTGCGCTACACATACTTTAAATAGGTTTAAGAAAATGGAGGTCATTAAACCCAAACAAGCATAAACTCATGTTCTCAACATCACAGTGATGCTCAGCAAACAGAAAATCACTCACCCCTACCCTTTGCATAATTTCTCCAAAAGGTTAAGGAAAAAAGTTAACTAGAATTACAATGCAACTCTGGATTTCTCAGAAAAATGTTCTTCTTACTACCACTAAATAAAATTCACCTTTGTACTCAAGGAGAAAAGAAAACCATGCTGTGTAAAACACTTGAAAACAGTCAGAGAAACAGGTCTCTAAGGCAAACCTTTTCATCTGCATACTATATTACTTCTAATTGAAAAAAATACAACATGAAATGTACTTTTTTTTTTTTTTTATATTTAATTCTCCATCTCACCAGGCATTTCATGCTCTTTGAATTCAGATCTCAATTATCAGATTCCAGAGATTCTGAGGCATGTCTTTTCAATCTGTGAAGCAGGATGAAAGTTGTGTGATAACTTACATGGAAAGTGCAACTTACCACTCATCAGCAATTTGTCTTCAAATGTTG
The DNA here is from genome assembly GCA_002631895.1 of Agapornis roseicollis. Taxonomy (NCBI): domain Eukaryota; kingdom Metazoa; phylum Chordata; class Aves; order Psittaciformes; family Psittacidae; genus Agapornis; species Agapornis roseicollis. Next base: position 73,686 of record NDXB01015767.1, on the reverse strand, counting down.
CTCTGAAAGCACCTACTGGAGTTCGGAGGGCCTTTTTGATCTGTCCGCGGATACCACTCACAGTACGAATTGCTGCACCTTCAAATTTAGCCACTTCCAACTGAGAGTTAAACATTCCCTGAAAGTGTGAATTAGCCACCATCATTCAAGATGCTAAGTCCTCTGTGACCTATGTAGGCCTCAAAAACTTATGTAATTCCCAGAAGCCTATCTTATAAAGAAATAGGAAGAACATAACATTGTGTTTATACTAACAGTCCTGATCATACCAAACCTACAGAGCTAACTTCAGGGTAAGCTACTAAAAGTAATCTAGCTGGCTTCTTAGCATTAAACACATACATTTAAAATTCTAAAATAAAACGTATTTGTGGGAATCTATCCAGTTTTCTTCTAAAGTCATCTGGTAGAACACAACATACCTGAAAAGCAAGTAAGCTGCTTTTAAGTTGCTACCTATGAAACTAATACAATATAGTTCTCCAAGTTTTGTGCTTCTTTCGTAAATCACAGGGAAGTCAGGAAAAATATCTGTATATGCTTAGTGTGAATACTTGAGCGCTTCACTGCCAGGATCAGTGCTTAGTTGATTACCGCCCCAAATGCAGAAAAACCAAACCTCTTCCTGAGCTTGAAAGGTGGTCTGAGGACACTTGGAATGTCAGTGAAAATTCACTTCTGCAATACTTCCTGTCCCAAACATTTTTTGTAATTGCAATTATACAGTCCTAAGCACTGCTAGAAGTTATCCTTGATCCCAAAGCCGAAAATCAGTAGGATCAACCTGAAACAAACTTTAGAAACCTCACTGAAGAGAGCTCAAAGAAAAGCCAGGCAACTACTGAGAGCCAGAACAGTATGCAGCAGCTAAAGGGAACTTCTGCCTCAGGAAAAAGAGATGGATAGAGTCCCAGGCTGCATTCTTTCCTAACATTGATACATGTGGTTTTACAGTATACATACCTACATACTTACCTTAATAAAACAAGTGTTCTTAAAAATTTTGAATGGAAAACCAGTTAGCTTTAATTTCTTTACTATAGTTATGGATTTATCCAAATCAAGCACAACTCCTGTTGCAGCAATCCGAAAATCAGGCTGAAACATAGAGATTAAAGACACTGCTGAATGCGTATTTACCAGTGAAAAAAACATTTCGCTGATAACATTTCACCACTTCTTAGAATTTGAGTTTAGAATTTATAACCTCTGCAGGAGTACAGTGGCATGACAAATGCAAATTGACTTCGTACCATCTAGCTGAGGTACTGCTCACATAACATTCCTACCTTTCACTAATGAGATTTTCATTACTGCCGTTCTAATGACCTTGGAAGCAGCCTAAGAGTTCTTGTTATCTACCTTGCTGTGTTCTCTTTATGAAACACAATCTTACTCAGACAGAAAGTCTCAAAGGAGAAGTGCTTTGTGCACTGCTTTAAGTCAGTTCTATGCTAGAGACATTTTCAACAGCATCTCATTCTGTGAAAAGATTTTTAAGTTATCTAAATACTTAATAACTGAAAATCAATAGGTATAATTCCTTTCACAGAAAATAATAAAGCAGTATTGGTCATTTTCAGTGTAGCAGATTAAAGTTGTTAAAAAACCATCCACCCAGTTTCCTATCTCATAATACACCTTTCAAAAGCTTGAGTCTACCTACTTTCTCATTTCCTACAACATCACTGCTTTCCCACACATACACCTTCTTCCCAAATCTATATGTCCAAAGACATGTGGAAAGTAGTAAACAACCTTTTGTGATAACAAACCTACCGTTGTGCCACTGACAGACTGAACTGCCAAAAATCCTGTCCCCTGAGGAGTGATGGGCCCTAGAAGAACATTAAAGAATTTATAAAAGCTTTACTACACATCCTCTAGCTTCCATTTAAAGTCAGAAAGTGTAGAAATACATGCCAAATATTCTCAATTAATAAAATCAAATAAAATTTTAAAGCATTCAACCCATATTCATATGTATAGCTCCACAAAAGTTATAGTCAGCAAGAAGTTACTCATGTTCAGAAGCATTTGCAGGGCTGGGCCCACAACATATGCAAGTGTCTCTTTGTACACAGCCAACAAATCACACTCTTCTTTGATGTGATACAACACAGCTGAATGCTCAGAAATTGATTAAAAACCAAATAATTCACAAACCATTCCAATAATCCACCAATTATAGGCAATTGCCTATTTTCCCATTCTATTTGGTATTATCTGGTATTTCATGAGGAATACAAATTTTTAAAGATTTCCCATTCTAAAAGCTATTGCCTGTACTTCCTGATACATCCTGTAAAGCTGGAGAATTTTATAATAATTAAATGACACAGGATAGTAACTCCAGAATGCCCTTACCCCAGAAAGTTGCTCCACAATGCATATGTTGTGGTGTGTATTTCAGAAGCCTATGACGTCCATTGTGATCTTCAATGTAGAACATGGGGATAGTCTGAAATCGCCTCCACCCTAATGAGAAGATTAAAGGATCACGTGTCTTAAGTATCTTCTTATACCATCGGTGCTTCTTCAGGCGCAACTAATTAGAAGAAAAGATGAACAATGCTATTACAGGATAACAACGTTAATTCTGAAAATCAAGCCTTAATTTCAGGAATAACTGAAAGCACCAGCTATACTAGAATTTTTTACTCAGTAACCTTTGTATCTTTGATTAACACTCCGTTGACTGCAAAGATCATGCTGATCAGTGTTTCACTCACTTTGAAGTCATGCTAGCATGCGTAACAGTATTATTTTAAAACATATATATATACATGCTAGTAACTTTTCTATAGCCACTTCTCCATAGACCATGAACCTCAGAGCACAATTTATGTTTGCAATTTAGCAACTGAAGCATCAGACCTTAGTCCTAAGACATCTCTGTAGATAGGCATTAAACAACAGTAACTACTTTTTCCAGTTATACAGTCAGGCCTGTAAAAATCCAGCATCTGCTACTGTAGTTAATAGTGTCAAAAGCAAATCCCCTGTTAAAGAGGCAAAGGTTTCTCTCTGTGCTTACTGTATCTTTAATAAATAGAAAATAAGTAACTACAGACACTCTGAAGCATACCTGTGCCAATATAAAGTGCACTCATAGCTCTGGTTACATACCTGGACATATCCAACATTTCCTTCAATGTTGCCTAGACCACCCAGGATAATAGGATAATGAGGATCAAAATTCAGGACAAATTCACATGGGACATTCTCAATTTCTATTCGAACATACATCCCAGGCCGGAAGCCCTCGTACTGCACTCTGGTCTCATCATCTTGATCTTCAAATTCTTCCCGATTAAGCTATGTGACAAAAAGACAGCCACCATGTGTTTTACAAAATTCAAGTACTAACAACTTGTTCATGAGGTGCCAGTTCTATTTAAAACATGCTAACATTTATATAAATCTTTTGGGAAAGATCTATAGGTTCTGTGACTCTTTATTCACAGCAAGATCTCTGCCACCATGAATTCCTTCCAATTTGAAATCCCAAGTGGGCCTGTTAGTCTAGTTGAAAGACAGTACCCAAAAGCAGCAAATGACTGAGTGACTTTGATATATCTTTGATAATAGTGACTTTGGATTTTAAAGATACAACTGTCAGAAGTACATTTTTATTTAGGAGCCCGAGTACCTTTTAAAGTTATCCTGATCTTTAAGGTGTCACTTTATGAGGAGGCTGGGTTCCTATCTTACTCAGCAGCTTAAAAATATTTCTGCGCAACCTCATACTGTGTATCATCAAAAGGGCCTTTTAAAGCTCTTCTGTACCATTTGAATGCAGATATTACATAAATATTTAACAAGATATACTTGTAAATAACAAAAGCCTCACCCTCCTGTTCTAGCTCCTGATGTTCACCTACCTTTAGAATGCCATGTTTAAGTAAACTAATTACTAATTTCATTTCTCATGGTATTGAGATATGGCATAAATCTTCTGGTCCAAGTAAATTATTCTAGAAGCCTTTACACACCCCCAATTTGAGATCCTTGCCTCTCCATCCTGCAGTAGGAATACTGCTGATACCTGTTTCTGGAACAGACCTCAAGCAAAACAGTTGCAAATTGTATTTCTTTACTGGAATGACAGTCTTTATGCTTTAAGTACATCATACCAGAGCTCATATGCTCATTTATGACAGAGGCTAATGCAAGAAGGTAATGATTAATTTAATGACTATTTACTACAACATGTTGCCAGAAGACAGTGATGTTAATAACAATATAAGGCAATGTTCTCCCAAGTCAGCCAAAGAAAGAAGCTACTTTCTGAATACAGTTACCCTGAAGACTTCTACCACATGTATAGAGCAATGGTCATCAATTATTTATTCCTTAAAATATATTTATTGGCTTGATGAAAAGGCTTACAGAACTTACTTATCTGTTAATGACATTTTCACCTTCCTACACATAAAAAGGTGCCTGCCTTCCCCTGCACACCTCCTGAAAGGGAATTTTTTCCTTTCATGTTTTGGCTTTTTTTGAGACCTGTCATACTAGTTACACCACTATGGGACAAATGGAAAGCTTAAAAACTTTTAGGTAGATGAAGATTAGATGACACATCCTAACTTATTCAGTGATTTACAGTATGGTTAACTGAAGTCAGTTTAAATTAATCTTTGGTTTGATTGCTTTTCTAAAAAAATTGCAAGCATGTATTTTTTGTGTGTATTTTCTAAACTATCTCCAGGCAAAAACCTTCAGGCAAACTCTGTGAGTGTTCTTAAGACTTACAGCCAGATACATTGCTAAGTTAACAGCTTGTACCTGTGCTTGTTTATGCATTTCTTCTTTAAGATCATCAAAGTACGTGGCATCCCCTTCATCGTACTCTGCATCAAACATTTCTTTCAGTTTCCGTTTCTTGTCCATCCTCTCCTTTTTCTTTTCTTCCTCCTCTGGTTCTGGTTTGGACATTTTTTCATCTTCCTTCTCTTCTTCACTTCCAGACTAATCAACAGGAAGTTATCAAACATGTAAAACTCAAAAACACCCCATTCTGCTTAACAGTTTAATATACATTAAGTAATATTTTGTCATAATGCAAATTTTTAGACACTTTAAAAATATTTCAATTTTAGACAGAAATTCGTAAGTTATTCATACAGGAAGATGTTTCAGTCATTTTAGAAGTTACATTTTATAACATAATCATACCCCTTTTCACTGAGAAAAATACTTGACATAACATTTATTTTAATGTCAGAGAATAGGCCCTGGAACTGACTTATCTGTTACTATACAGCTTAAATAAACATAAAGAAAAAAAAAAAAAGTAATGGTTGATGGAACTGAGTAATACTGTGCTAGAAGGCAGCACTCCAGAGGGCAAACAGTAGGAAGTCTGCTCACAAACCATCTTAAAACTCCCAGAATTATGCCATTACCCTCAATTTTATAATGAAATGCAAAGCCATCAAGTTCCTCAGTCTGAAAGAAAACCCTGATTTTTCAATCTGTATCATCATAGACAACTACAGCGCTGTTCTTGGAAGATATCCAAGCCACAGCATAAAATTGCTTTCACCAGCCTCTTTTATGCAGATATGAGGAACAACTAGGAAACTGTTTAAACAGAGCTCTACGATCTTCCACATCAGATGAAACTACATAGTACAATTATGATCACATTTGAGCTTGAAACACTTTTGTCATACCTTGAGATGCTCTAGCTCTTGATTAAGCCTGACACCTACTGTTAAATAAGTGAGGTAACTTCCTCATTTATGTTATTATTATGTTAATTATATAACTTACATAATTAAACAACAATTCAGTTCGAGAACAAAACATGCCATTCTAGATATGTGTAGGCATCAAAGTCCGTAATGCAGGCATCTTCTCTTCCTTGTTCCCACTGAATTCTTTCCTATCAATTCATGAAAACTAGGTTTATTACATAGGCAGCCTATCATTTGATTGGAAACTTACATACATGTATGTTGCTAAAGAACATAAAAATACAGGTCAGACCTCACTTCCTTCAGCAGCATGCTTTCCTTTGTACACAACACCCGTTTCAAGATCTTCAAAATCTCCGTACAGCTCTTCTGCAACCAAAAGCACCCAAGATATCTGACAGTTAAACATTCTGTTGTGCTGTTGCATACAATTTATCATACTTTCAGTATTGTACATTTCTCAGTACTGCATTGTGGAGTAGTTTCAGCACAAATATTTTTTCTTTCCATCAACAGTTTTGTATGGCTGTTCTGCCCTCTCTAGTTTCAGCTGAAAATTCTCAGCTGAACTTCAGTGGCTCCTCCTCTTCCTTTTCAATACTTTCATGGTTTCAAAAATGTAAATAAAGTTTAGATCATTCTAAAGGACCACACACAAGTTAGCACTCTAATAACACAAGACACCAGCAGAGCAATGGAGCTCCTATCTTTAATTAAAAAAAAAAATGAAAAATAAACATAGCAAGTATTTTTTAAGTTAAAAACAAATGCTTACAGAAGCCTGTCAAACCACAGTCACTTTGCAAGCAAGATACTGCCATACTATTAAAATTTTATAAATATTTTCTAATTAAAAAGAAAAAAAACACCTCCTGAAACATTTGAAGATAGTTTTCACTTTTCAGCCAAATGTGAATGACCACTTTATCTTCCCATTAAAAAAGAATTCCTGCTTATTTCTACTGAAACTATCCAAAAGAATAAACCATTCATAGAGGACAAACAGCTAAACCCAGATACATAACTCAAAGTTGGCATAGCCAAGCATGGACCAAGGACTAAATTTCCTAATTTAAATTATATTTTTCAAGGAGTATATTTGCAGAATGTGCTAATTTGCCTACTGCTTGTACAGAGATTTACAGCAATGTTTAACTGCACTGGTATTTGCATAATAATTTATGTGACAGTTTGAAAATATTACAAGTAGATCGCTAATGCAAAACATTCTATACATATAACCATGAAGTCATACTTTTCTTAAAAATCCTTTATGCATTAATCATTTTCAGAAGTCTTACACATACCATCCTCCTCCAACAGCTTTGCTGCATCTTTATCATCTTCCCATTTTCCTGTAACAAAGCAGTCTCGAATACTGCTCATAACCTGCAAGATAATAGTGTCATTGCCTTGTACAGTCACAGCTTGTCATCAACATTCTGCAATGCATTCCCCACTCCTCCATTAGTGATACCAGCTCAATCTGCTATTCCCATGCATACCTCCATATCGAGACATCATTACTAAAAGTACACAATGCCTCAGCAAAAGCAGGAATGTGAAAACAACTCAATTTTTGCCCAGAGGTCTTCACGTTAACAAGGTCTCTACCTTCTTACATTATGTTTTCACTTAGGATTGCTATTTATTTGTCAAAAAGTAAAAAGCAGGGGAAACTATGATCCACCAAATAGTCAAGACACCCAAGCATTAAACTGACTTACTCTAACTTTTCATTTCTGTAAGAAAGGTCTTGGAATCTGTTAGCTAGTAACTACTTTTAACAACAGCAAGTAGCAGAAGATATGACAATCTGGCTGAACATCCCATAGGTCTGTTTCAATGACAAGTCAGTAGTACTTTATGAGACAGCAGGACACAACCAGTACAGGATGCGCTGAAGCAATTATCCAATGGTACTACCTCTTCTAAATCCCAATCTTGCGGCTTTTCTATCAGAAATTTGGAGCAGTCAAGAGCATTAGCCTTCTGTCTGGATTCTTTGTCTGGACGGCTGACATGAAACAAACCTCCAAGCTCATCACCTGCATCCTCATCCTCAGGGTCTTCATCCTCAACAGCTAAATGAAACACACAAGGTATGATTATTTCCCCCACAGCACATGGATTACATTCATTAATAACTTCTCTTCCACCTTATGCCTCATAATACCTACAGTATTATGAAAGTAGTTTAAGAAAAAAAAAGAAGATTCATATTTAAAACTAGTTTTAGTTTGCAAGACTGAAGAAACGGCTACACTGATCCCATGTTAAAGAACTAAAATAACAACCTCACAATAGCAAAACAAGGTGAGCAGGGACATACTATACACTGCAATCATAGTGAACTTCAGTTGTACAGTTCTTCATAGAAGTATGTAATTCATTTCACAAATTCTACAGCTCAAATTTCTCAGAACAACCTGAAATCTGCTTCTATTTGCATAACTGGAATCATTAGAAAAAAAAAAACTGCCCAGTAAGTAAACACAGGATGTTCATTCAATATTGTAACCAGAAACAATACCAAATGATCTGGATATAGAAACAACATGAAGCTTAGTCTGTAGATCAGAACCACCATAAGACTTGAAAATCCATCAGCAAATCTTCTTACTCCTGCACTGTGGTCAGTTTACAAAAGCCAAATTCTAATTGTTTTCTACAGAGGCTCTGCATGATGAGGTCTGTACACGCAGACAACTACTGGAAAACTTGTCAATTAAACAGGACAAATCACAGAAATAGTAATTTTCTCTTCCTTTTAAGCCAGCTAGCTTTTTGTCTTCTTGACAAGCACACTTATTACAGACATGATAATACCAAGTCATATCTAAGAGAATATTCCACTCTCAGTCACTGACAGGAATTCCTGAGAATAACCAACAAGTGACAGCCCTTTATAAAACACATCAATTACGACATTGGATTTGTGTAGTAGCTATCAGGTAACTATAAAAATGACTGAATTTTAAATGTCTGGGGGGAAATAGTTGTACCAGAAAATATGGGTAAGAACACAGTAGTCTGGAAAATGACCTCAAAATGCTTTTTGCTGGAAAAATAAAAGCTGTCTTTATTACAATAATTAGTGAAAAGGACTATCAGTAATGAAAAAACCCTAAAATGAATTAATTCTTCTCAAGATTCCCACCAGAAGACAGCACCCAGATTCAGACTTGCAAACTTGGTCACAGCTAAAAAGCTACCCTATATTAAGACAGTACAAGTTTCCAAACATACTTATACCTGTTCCATATACGAGTTTACGAAGATTGGGGGTTGAACGTTGCTGTCTTAGAAAGGCCTGTGCTGCCTTCTGTGCGAGGTCCTCTTTCCACTTAAGTGCACCTGAAAAGGAAAAAAACTTGCATTCTACCTCAAAGAAAGAACAAGAATTAGGAGCTACACAAATCACTTAAACAAGGACATTATAATAAAAGGCTAAGAAACGTAGACAGAACCTACGAGTCAGTTTTTTTACATACTCCATATATACACAGAAACATAAACTGTGGCTAACAAATTATATCACTGATTTTTTTTCTGATGAGCCCTAATTTCAGAATAAACATTTGCAATTGTTAGGAACAGCAATAGATTCTATGATTTTCACGATGATACATGTCTTCCTCACATATGTGCACGATAGTTGAGGTAGGAAGGGACTTCTTAAGGTCACCCTGTAAAGCCCCATTGCTTTACAAGTATGATCACTTAGAAGAGGTTGCTCATCAGCATATTCAGACAGCTTTTACATTTTTCCAAGGATGGTGATTCCACAACCCCTCTGGGCAACCTGTTCCAATGCTCAGTGAATAGGTAATACATTTAAGTAATGCTCTGATAAAAATGTTTTATTCCCTCTAAATGTAAAAATATTAAAAGATAAATGTATGAACCCAATTAAAAATTGATAGTTTTAACATTCATATTCTACCTGTTGTGTCAGTAGAAAAATCTTTTTCTTCATATTCATCTTCCTCTCTCAGTAGATTCTCCACATCATCATCCTCAGCTTTAACTTTAGACTGTCTATCAGCTTTTTTTGCCTGAGTGCGCCGAAATCCTTCCTTATTTGACTCCTCAGCTTCCAATTCATCATGTGATCCTTCTTCATCATCACTTTCATCAAGGTAAGAGTTTTCAACTTCAGATTCTGATGCCTCTTCTGCTGTACAGTTGCCCGAATCTGTAGTCAGCACTGCTTTTCTTTTCAGACTGTGATCCAAGATTTGTGATCTCATTTCTGTATCTTCACTCTTTATTTCATACTGCCTAGACTCAGATATTCTTTCGCCTGCAGCCTCAAATTCAGGATCTGAGCTTTCATTTCTGTGAGTTCTTTGCTCTTCCTCCTCCACCTCACTCTCTTCAGGGTCAGTTTTTCCTTCTCCTTCAGAACTCATCTCAAGATCGTCATCACTGTCTGCAAATGCTAGCAGTTCATTTACAGTTTTTTCTTCAGCCACCTCTGTTTTCATACGTTTGGCTCTCCCAACAGCCACCTCTTCCCCTAATAGTTCTTTGTCACTTTCTTCCTCGGCATCATCTTCATCATCACCATCACTTCCATCCTCAGACATTACTTCTTCTTCTTCTTCTTCTTCTTGGTCATCTTCCTCATCACTTTCTGCATCATCATTTTCTTTCTCCTCTTCTTCAAATAATGCCTTCCGACGTACTCTCCCAGTATTTAAATCAATCTGTCTCTCTTCTTTTGGCATCACAAACCTGTTTTCCCAAAGATCACAATTAGGGTAAGATGGTAAAATACAAGGAAATTTTATTGAAACAATGAAGCTTCATGTTAATATGGTGGATTTTTTTGTTTGTTTGTTCTGTTATGGAGAACATTAAAAAGGCAATGGAGTTCTTTAAGTATGAAATGCCTCTTAATTGAAGAAGACACCCTATGTTACAGCCATAAATAATTCCAAGAAATTTCTTCATTTTCTATGAAATGAAAATAGGTTATACAATGAATTTTATGGAAGATTGGAAGATTATGACTGCTGTTCTCCAAAACTCTGAATTAGAACAAATACGTTACTTAGGTCTATGTCAGCAAGGAATTCCTGGAAGGCAGGACTATACTGCTTACAAAACTTTTCTAGTATCAGTTAGTCCTATCTCAAAATACATGTGTCATATGAGTAGTCTCAGAACAGGAAGAACTGAACTATAAGCCATTCTAACTGTGCTCCATAGAGAATTTTTCCTACATTAGAGCCTGAAATTAAGACATTCACTCATAACTTACTCTTGTCCTATATCTTCTGAACCTATGGGTCTAGAGTCCATGAAAAGAGAGACCTTGCTTGATGCCATCTTAACATCTATGGCTGAATGCGTGGAGATCAGGCTCTGCACTAGTTCATGATTTGGTCTCACTTCTTCCTGGAAAGTCAAGATACTCAGTTTTCAATTAAAATGAACAAATGTCTAATGGAGAGCTAACAGAGTCATTAATCTGCCTAAAACAGTACAAACATGCACATGCAAGAAAAAAAACACTAAGTACTTTATATAAACATTCTCTCAGAACAGCAAGGTCTTCCCTTCCATCTTGATATTTCAAGAATGCATGTAATGTTAACCCAAGAAAAATTAAACAGGGCCTCCTTCACAGTACGCAAACCACTACAGTAAATGTATATAACATTTAGCACAGTACAGGGAAAACAGCTGAATTCAATCTGTTTGTATACAATCTGGTTTCCACCTCTCCCTCTGACCAGCCAAATCCTCTGTTTTCCCACAATAATCCTGCCCTGCTAAACAAAAGAGTGACAGTATCCCAGCACCAGGAATTTTCCTAAATCTTAAGTCGACAATTGGGAAGTTACTGAAACTACCTTAGGTACTTATTAAGTAAGCCTTCAAATGTGTTGCATGATATTTTATGTAGAGATAATAAAAATATCTCTCCTTCGAAATTGCTAGAGGAGAAAAAGAAATCACCCACTATGGATATATAAGTATTTATTATTCTAAAGAACTTACTTTTAAACATTTGTTTTGACTCCAAGGATAAAAACTACATTTTTTGCAAGAGAATTAAAATCACCAACAGTATTCCATTACCTCTTCTTTTTCATGAGCATGGCTTCCACCAAGGTCAATATAAACAGCATCTTTATCATATACAATGCCCCCAACTCCTGATAAAGGAGCATAGACTAGTTTCTCTTTCTCATTTAAAGAACGCTTCTTCTGCTGTTCAGGTAGAGCACAGGGGTCTGGTAGGAAACTCACATCACTCACAGTAAAGTCTCCTACACCTGGGGTGACAGACAAGGCTCTCATGAAGTTTTGATTCTCAAATTCAACCAGAAAAAAATTAAAAAATCCAAACACATTGTAACATTCTGTGATTCATCAATAGCAAGCTCTGTATCAAACATCCAGTTCTTCTGCCACTGAACTTGCTTGTTTTTAAACAAGAAAACAACTCACTTTTCCGAGTAGGTCTGTAAATTTATTATTAAGATATTTCTGATACTAAGCTATTTTCTGCTATTTCTGATATTAAAATATTTTCTGATATTTCTGATTATTAACATAATTCTGATATTTTAAAATGTTTACTTAAAATATGTAACTTATTCAATGAATATGAGAAATTTACACAAGCTAAAATTTACTTTTCACTATTATGGTTGGTATGTTTTGCACCTCAGCCACCTTTTAAAGCAAAAACACCTCCAAGAAACTTGAGATGCTGCCAATATTGTGTTCAAACACTGCTACAAAGCTGAACAAATAAAACCAAAACTATTTACAATTATTTTTACAGAAAATGTGTATTATGAAAAATAATTTCCAAAAGCATTAACATGTACGTAGAAAGATGAAAGATGTATTTCACAATTTCAACAATAAAAATGGCAACAGCTATGTTGTTATTCATAGGTCAGTAAATAAACAGTTATAAGAATATGATAAATTACCTGGCATATGAATTTGACTTTTGTTTTTCAGGTGGGCTCCTCTCACATATCCATAAAGTGATATCTTCCTGTCACATTTGGGATTGATTCGAACATCTTCTGGGTTTGTCAACTCTTCCATTCTAACCAACATTAAAAAAGTCAGAACATGCATCAGTTAACTGCAGTACAACTGCTATCACTACATGCTCTGCACTCTTAATAATTGAAATAGAATGATCATTAGAGGAAAAAAAAATTCTAGACAAAAAGATCTTTTAAAAATATTTTAAAATTCATATAATCACGTTCCCAAACCCACCTGGATAAAACTAAACACCTATTCACACACAGAGCTGACTGGCTCTATTATAGGTTTTGGGGGGGGGGGGTTAAATAGCAAGGTACTATCTACATTGAGACTGAAGAACAGAGAGAAAAGTACACACCTGTCTGCAAGAACATATGGGTGAGATGTTTGCCAAGTAAGAGGTCTGAATTTCATAACTGAGATAAAACGCCCCAAATTGTGAATTTCCTGCTTTTGGTACTCTCCGTGAACCATCCCAGACAGATAAAACAGCTTAGCACCCTAAACACATTAAAAAGACAAATATTAAGCATAAATTTAATACTAAAATAAAAAAAAGCAATGACATTTAAATTTGTAAAGGATAATCAGAAATTGAAGGTTAAAACTGGTTCCAAAAGATCAAACTAACAACTTTTCTTCAGCGTGAAAATTCTTCCCCAACTCTTAGAGGAAAACAACTCACATCCATAAAACCTCATACAAATATTAATTTGTGTCTCAGACCTACAAGCTGATCCTCCCTGCACAGCACCTATGTAACAGACTCTTCTACTAGTATCACACCTTCAGAAGCTAGTCACATTGGGATAGAGATTTATGCAAGTATTTTAGCAAATAGCAGAATTATTGCAGAATCTGCTATATCAGCACTGTCCACTTATAGTATCATTTAAAAGATGCAGAAAATAATAACACCTAAGTATATTCCCATATTTAATTTAGCTTCCATAACACAAATATATGGGAAAATGAATGTTGAATGTCATACCGGATACACTTCAGTCCAGAATCTGTGCTTTAACTTCTTTTTTGTCTTCTTTAATTGTTTGTTGTTCTTGAATGTATCCAGGTGGGTGAGAACTCCCATTATTTTGGGAAAGCCATGTACCTGACAGATGTTCAGGAATTCAAATGTTTCCATCTCAAATCCAAAGCTGGCATCAATAAGCATTAGAACCTGAAAACACAACATCAGCATCTCACTATAACAATACCACAGTACACACATGAGCCAATTTGAAAGACCGCACCTTTAAAGTCATAAGCTTCATGGGAAGCAAAACTTTGCAGAAAGTTTTGTTTTCATCTAACCCAAAAATCAACCTTGTTTTTTTAACTGAATCTTATGGATTTTAGCTGTTTTAGAAGTTAGAGGGGCTTAGGAAATCAAACCTCCTTTATACAGATTTGATTTGCTTGTGGTCTCCAAGAAAACTATTAAAGAATTAGGCTGTTCTATGAATGCAATAACATACAGTATCATCATAAGGTCTGAACTGGTACTTACTCTGTGAATTTCAAATACCCCAAAATCAGGTATTTCCCAATATTGGCAAGAATGTCTGACCAAATCAGTAAAATTTTATTATCTATCTTGGATACACTAATGCCTCTCAGGGCAAGACCTTTGGTAAAATGAGACAAGCTTAAATCACACATTGTGATTGCTGTTACGCCTCACTAAAAAGCACTGACACAGGAAAACAGCACCCGACAGCAACATGAAAATGGAAGCAAAGTTGTATTAGGGCCTCAGCAATTAAGAACTTAAAACACATGAGAACTAATGACAGACATCTACAATCAGCTACGCAATCTCGGCCTCCTAACAATAACACCAAACAGATTCTCAGCATCGTCATGCACATGCAGAATCTCAAACATCAGTCACATCTACTAACAGAAAATATTTCTATTTCTTAATACTTCTCCTTTCTGCAAGTATAAGACATGCATGCAGAACAACATCCAGATTAGTGCAATCATGTATTTGGTAATTTATAGTTTATATCTAGATTAAGATCCCAAGAAGTAATCAGCTATTAATAATAATACCCCAAATCCACAATTAACATGAAATTCTGAACAGGCAAATGGATATGCACTGGGTCACCAAGATCAGTTGACATAATCCACTGAACCAAAAGTTACAAGTCAATTACAGTGGTGACCTCACTCCACTGAAATCAACTTTATTATTACACAGCAGTCCTCAAAAGACTGAGACAGTGTTATCAAATTAACTAGTAAATTAATACCTATTTCTACTGTCTACATTAGTTAAAAACTTCTTGACTAAAAGCCATTTTCAGACTTTACATGGTTTGACCAAATCCTTTAAAGAAAAGTAACTTTATCACCTTGACTTGTTATAAGATCTCTCATTAAACACTGACCCACTGTACTAGCAATGAAGTTCAGTTACATTTCCCCTGTTCCACATCCTCCCAATGGGTAAAGAAACTAGACATTGGTGCATTCCAGTCCAAAGTAGTATTTTCAATATGAATTACAGCAGAAATCACATGCCACTGTTAACTTACCAAATCAGCAACTTTCGCCAGGTCAATCATTGTGTTAATGTCACATCCACATTCAATAATAGTTAGCCTGCGTTTTTTACCTAAAGGCAGAATTAAGAATGAAGGACTGAAACGGATCAAACTAACCAGCCCACTCTTTTTTTTCAGGTCACATTCCTGTAGTCAGCCATTGTTAACTCAGGTTGACTAACCTGAGATAGCTAACTGAACTTTAGACACAAAATACCTAGAAATTACAACTTTAAACATAGTTGTGACATAACAACAGCTATGATTTTGGTTTTTTCCAGGCAATCAATTGCAAAATTCAACCCTTGAGTCCCAGTAGACCAATTAGAAAAATCTATTGAACACATCATTTTTTTCTTTCCATTTTTCCTTTCCTGTATTTGCCAATTATTTATTCCCTGCAAAAAGGAAATTTACTAAAGTCACTGAAGAACCTATCTGCACCAAACAGACAGCTGTCCTAGCAAGATCTCCCTGACAGATGGGTTTCTTAACTGCTGCAGGCTGTGCCTCCCCTAGAACCTAAATGATCACCCCAAGTAATATTGAGGAAAAAGCAAGAAAGTTAAAAGCTAAAAAAACTGGAAACTGAACATGAAAACTTAACAAAAAGGAAAAGAAACTGATGAGGGAGTGAGGTGGAGAAGCATCACCAGAAATGGCCAGGCAAATTAATTCTTGGCTTAAGGAAGAAAGGGACACAAAGACAAGATTACAGAACAGGAATCTGAAAGAACATGAAACACATGTAGAGGTTAGGATGAAGCCAGAGAATAATGATTCAAAAGTGAAAAGAGGACCCAGTGGAAAATTAAAATCTGGGAAGAGTTTTGGGAATGGAAGAAACTGGGAAAAAGCCAGTAAGAAAAAGAAAGAAAGAAATCAAACAAACACAAAACCAAAAACTGACATTGAATTGGGATACCAACAGGTTGTAAAATAAGTTCAGAGGCAGAAATTCCCTAAAGGCCTAAATCTAGTTATTCTTTAACCATTTACAGGCAGGTCTAATAACACATCCAAAGGATTTCTTTAGAGTTACCTAAATTTACAACAACATGAACACAACCTAGCTCTCAAAGAAGATAAAAAGGAGTGCAAAGTACACATTTCAATTTCTCCTATCCTTGTTCTCACCTGAAACAATTGTAACAGGACCCCGGATTTCAACTAGCTTTTGCCTTGTGAAGTTCTTAATGAGGCACTTTATTAAGGTGCTTTTCCCAACCTTGGGAGGGCCAACTACAACCACCACCACAGGAGGTGGCTCCAAAGGAGTACGGTCAACCACAGGAATGTGATGTTTTTTAGTCTTCAAATCCTGAGTTCTGGAAAAAAAAAATTGTAGTAAGTAAATAAATTAACTTAAAAAAGGTAGCAGTTATTATTTGTAAGTCTTTGGTACTTGCAAAAGCTTGGACACAAAGGTTCAACAAAACCCCAAATACTAGTATGTATGTGGAACTCCAAGTCTAAGGAGCGACACACCTTTTTTTTTCCATTAACTAATACAGCTGTACTACATAACAACAAAAAGCACCAGCTTCTGACATGTGTGTTAACTACAACATGACCTGGTGAATGATGAGAGTCATGCAAGTGCACCACCGAAAAATACACCAGGTGTATTTCTACACAGTAACAAAGAACCCCAGGCAACACCTGTGCATCCAGACGACCTTGCACGCCCTATACCCAATTTCCATTTCTTACCTATGGAAAGTTCTGGCCATCCGCACAGCGGACTGGACCGTAAAGGCTTTGGGGTTCCTCTTCCGCGCATTCTCCTCATCTCCTATTCCAAGATCACTGAGGTAACGTTTCCTTTTCTTCTCTGCCTTTGGCCCACTGTGCTTTGCACGATGCTTCTTCTTCTCTTTTTCTTCCATCTTACTCTTTCAAAAATAGTTTACAACCAGTATGATGCATACAGTTTCTGCGTGATACTGCGTGCTCCTGACATAGGAAGAAAATGCAGTTAGCACAAACCGCACACGGATGCAGCACACCTGTGAGAGAACAGCAGCATTATAGGCAAACATTACTGAACCGTCTCGGTAAAAACACTGCTAATCTGTGTCCTGCTTGCACGCAGAGGAAAGCACCGAAATCGACCCTGAGCAAAGCAGTACTCCTGCCAGGCCCCAAACCCTGCGCGGCGGGCACCGCGTTCTCGCCACCACGGCCGCTTGGCTCGGCCCAGGCCGGTCTCCCCTCCCGGCAGGACGCGGGTCTCTGGACAGGCCGGCAGCCCGCTCCCGGACATGAGGGCCGCCGCAGAGGAAGGGCCACTACTTTACCCTGGGAAAACCTAGATCCCCCGCCACAGCGGCAGGGAGCTGCCGGCCCTGCGGCCCCTGAGAAGCGGCAGAGCTGCTCCCCGCTGGCACCGCCGCCACTCACCGGGTACTCCACACCGCGTGGTTCCGCACCGACCGTGCCTCTCTGCAGATCCCCCGGAAACAGCGGCTGCACCCAGAGTTCCGGGAGGCTCGGCTGCGACGGAACGTTGTTGCCGGTACACAAGACCGCAACCCGCCGAGGCTCAGGCCCGTGAGTCTCTTAGCGGGGCTAAGCGAGCCGCGGTGAGTGAGAGACCGGGAACCGGCCCGCGGTTCCGCTAAGTGTGTATATAACTAGCTCCCGCAAATGCGGTGAAGGGTCGCGGTAGCTGGCCGGGGTGCTGGCTCCGAAGCACGGCTGACACTCAGGGTATACCGCCTGCTGCCGGACAGTCTTCGAGGGTGTTCCCGTAGTAACTGGCTGCTGTGCCCCAGAAATCAATGTGAGAAAGATCTGTTTTAAAGGAAAATCCTTACAAAGGACTGCGGGAGGACAAGCAAAAGTCAGAGGGTGAAAACCTGTGAAGGGCAGCGCTATGAACTGGTGTGAAACATAGATGGGGCTTTTTTCAGGTATTAAGGCCACCACAACAGAAGGACATGACTAGGCATGCAGGAGGCAGGGTACTGTAGGTGCAAAGTGAGTAGTTGTTTATCGCAGATGCAGGCCTGTGCCTACGCCCTAAGGCAAGTCCTCACAAAGTTAGTTGCAGGTACAGGCCCCGCTTAATTAAGAGAATAGCCCTCTTTTCTGGTGTAATTTGCCTTATACCAAGAAATGGGGAGGAGCAGAGCTGCTAAAGAGGTGTCCAGATCATGAACTATTCTCTCTGTGGTGCTTGTCAGATCATGCCTCTCAGGTGGGTGGCTTCCAGCAAGGACTCACAACTGCAGAGGCTGTGGATGTCACTGGTCTTGCTGCTGGAGGAGATGGCTGAGAATAAAGGAATGCACTTTGCAGTCTTCCATGAATGAAGAGCCCAAGGTGCCTAGCAGTGCAGTAGGACCAGGCTGACTGTAAACCACATGAGTAAAATTGGGTCCTCACTTTTATCTTTGACAAGTTATTGTGGAAGAAAATACAGTTTTCAACATTCAGCATGCACAATCCTCATACCTTCTATAAATGGGCATTTTACAGGCAGTATAAGAGTAGTCCAGTCCTGAACACACTTGGTTCCTGCCCCACCTTTTTCTCAGCATCATCTACTTGTATGACAGCAGAAGTGCTTTTGGCATGCAAGGGCCTGGGGAAGCTACTAGTACCATTGCTGTGACAGTGCCTCCTACATGTTGAATAAGCATGTCTTTTAGCATTCTCCACCTAGTAGTAAGGAGTGAAAGTTTATAGAAGCATCGTGACATAGTGTTACATCTGCACAGGTTTGTCTTTGTGTTTATTGTGAAATAAATAAATAGGCAGGTCTGTTAAAAGCAACTTGTAACAAAATATACTCACAACTTACAGAAAAGCTTTACCATGATCAGTAGGTAACTCCGTGGTGAGAGAATGATTTATTTTTTCTTGGACTTGCTGAGGAAGGATTTAGAGTGTATTCCACCACTTCAGTGTTGGAAACATGGGTTTAATATTAAGGGACGTGTGTGCCCTAGGACAGGTGAAGGGTTTGTAATGCCCAGTATAACCAGAGCAGCCAGGATGATATGTCAACACCAGTCACCTAACACAGTTACCTTGGTGCAGCGTTGTGAGCTTTGACAGAATAGAATGCCTTACAGTGTGATGGCTGCATGCATTGTAGAGACGAGGCTCACTCAAGAGAATCTGCAACAGTGACCCACCACCTCTTTACCTCAGCCCCATGAGATAAGAGAGTGCTGGTTACCATGCACTTACATCACCAGGGAAGATACAATGGGAAGACCA
This sequence comes from Agapornis roseicollis, assembly GCA_002631895.1. Taxonomy (NCBI): domain Eukaryota; kingdom Metazoa; phylum Chordata; class Aves; order Psittaciformes; family Psittacidae; genus Agapornis; species Agapornis roseicollis. Next base: position 54,164 of record NDXB01015767.1, on the reverse strand, counting down.
GGTGCTACCTGCCAGGTGGCCCCTGACCCCAGGAAGGAACCAAAACCCCACATCCTTGTTTGGTTTACTGGGGCATACCATTTTTTCAGACGTCTTTTTTCCTCTTCCTCTTTAACTCACTCTTTCTGAAGCAAAGCCGATTTGATACACTGCTGAACACCAGTTTCTTGTCTTTTTCACAGGTAAAACTATTCTCATTCTGTCTAAGAGCAAGTCTCACTTCTCATTAGGAAGTTAATATGAGGGAAAGTGCAAGATAAATACAATCTTCAACTTGGACTTAACTCTAATATACAGCTTTGTGTTTAAAATGCACTGCAGCTATTGTCTGAAGCTATGATTCTTCCACAAGACATGAATATGTTCCAAATTCTTCAGATCAAGGTAGAAAAGTTAAATGACTTCTTCACAGCCACAGCTAAAAATTACAAAAGTCAAGGGTAACTTTCTGGACCTCTTGTGTACACAGCTCAACATACAGCTTCTTGACAGAGATATCTTTGTTAATAAAATAATGGTCTGTGTTTAAGTTGTACTTTTATTATGTTTATTTCTTCTATAAACAAAGTAATTAAGTTAATAATATGTATATTAAAACCTTCACATACTTAAAATATTCCAGAGCCACATTTTAAACAAAAAACATAGAGAATTTGCAGCATCCTAGGCCCGATAATGATTGAATACACAACCGTGGCAATACTCCAGGAACACTTCCATGATTACAGAGGTCTTCCAGATGGCCCTGGATCTTGAGAAATATAAAAATAGGCTCCATGTGTGAATGCAAAGCTGGAACACATTTTTATTTTTCTTTTGCATGCAGTTCTGTAAGTTCATTATCACCAAGGTAAAAAACCCTTCATTTGGCAAATATAAAATTACAATTTCAAAACAAAGACAATAAAAAAATATACAGAAGGAAATCACAAACATATTGCCTTTTAAAAGGCTACACATGTGGTCATTTTAAGTGAAAACACTATACATCAACTATCTAGGAAAAGACCAGCAGTGTTCTGTATCAGGAACACACCTAAAACGCAAACACACCCAAGTGAGCTGTCCCCTGCCACCACCAAGGCTGCTTTTCCCATGCTAGTACCCCTCTCATGTTAATGCTTTCTCCACTAAAAGCTATAAATACATCTGTTTTCTGCAGATTTAAGTTAAAGTTAATTCCAACCAGAATAGAAAGAGAACTATGCAGTAAGGCCACAAAAACAATGCCATAATCCCAAACTTCAGGGCAGAATTAATCCAGCATAGTTTGAAAAACAGTCTGTATGTGCAAGTAAATGTGAGACTGCTAATAACCAGATGCATGCAGGAATACTGCACACGGCTTTGTGACAGCTCCCAAAGGATGAGGCAGCATACATTTAGCAGCTACTCTCCTGTAGCCTTTGCTAATTTTGCCTATCTTTGCTCTCCTTCCAGACAGTGCACAAAATTCAGAACAAGCACTCCATACTCAGACCTGCAAAATCTCTAGCCGCTTTGGAGAACACTGCCAATCCAACAAAAACATTAGTTTTTCATCAGTCAAGCAGACCCACTGTCAGGTTCATGTGTGACCCAGATGACAGGTTGAGTTCTGGCCACCAAAAGCAAAAATGTAACTTCTTGCCCCACCTTGCCCCCAGTTTTGCTCATTCTCAAACAGTGAGTCTAACCCAGTTCCCAAAATTTCATTTTTCATGCCCAGCAAGTGAGGGTCATAGTCACTTACTGTCTCCAGCACCTGCTGCCCATACGATGGGGCTGAAGCATAAAGTGTCCCTTGACATCCCTCTTCATGTTTTGGAAGTACCAGAGAAAGACTAATGTTATTAGCTGAAACCACAGGTGGACTGTGACCCACCTGCTCGACCTCAAGCTTAGAATCCCCTTCAACATAATTGAAAGTGGAGCCCTTCCCAAAAGGAGAAATGTTTGACTTTATATACAAATAGTTCTCATCACCCAGGCCCTGGTTAGCATTTAAGTAGTTTAAGACAGGCCTCCTATACACATTCTCTTTAGCTGCCAGGTACTGATGATCTTCTATACAACACTGGAAAACATCTGCATCTGAGTAGTAGGTCTCAGGGAAAGATTTCTTCAGATACGGATATTCCTGTGCCTGCTGCACAGGAAACGAGACCTGGGGGGTACTCCCCACACTTCCTGCACCGAGTGGGACCCCTTTTCCCATGCAGTCCAAACTGAAGTGAGGTGGAGTCTGACCCGGCCCTCCAAAAGTGTCATCCAAGCTCCTGAAATGAGTATCGAGCCTCGAGTAAAGCTGCCCCGAGTAAAGCTGCCCCGAGTAGGACACAGGCTGACCAGCGAAACTCTGGTGTACTCCTGGTAGGCCGGGCTGTGGATGGAGGAGGCTCCCATCTGGCCCTAACCCTTCCATGCTCCGGCTCCTTTCCTGGCAGCCGCTGCCACAGCGAGTCAGTTTTTGCTTGCCACCGGCCGGCTTGGGGTAGGCAGCGGCTTCGCTCTTCTTGTGGTTCAGCTGCCGGGCTCTCCTGTTCTGGAACCACACCTGCGAGGGCAGCAGAGACTGAGCGCCTGCTCCGCCACGGCCCTGCCGCGGGAAGCCGCCCTCCCGCCCTTCTCACCTGGATCCTGGACTCGGGGATGTCGGTAAGGCCGGAGAGCTGCTCCCGCAGCGCGATGCCGGGGTAGGGTTCTTTCTCGAAGGCGCGAACCAGCAGCTCCAGCTGGGCCTTGCTGAAGGTGGTCCGCTTTCGCCGGCCGCCCTCCCGCCCCGCGCTGGGGGCGGCGGGACGCGCCCGGGCCTCGCCTGCGGGGAGAGGGGACGGCTGTCAGCGGTGCCGCGTCCAGCCGCGCTCCTGGAGCCCGCTTCTCCTGCCCCACCGCCGCCCTGACCTCCCCTCCCCGGCCGCACAAATGCCGAGAGTCTTACCGGTGGGTCCGAGGCTTCGCGGCAGGCTGGCGAGCTCCATGTGGGCCGAGGTCTGCGGGCTGTGGGGTGGCAATAGGCCACTCCGTGCCTTATGAGCCCTCCGCCCTGGCCGTGAGCGACCCCCCCGCCGAGGGGCCGTAGCCGCCGAGACTGCGAGGGTGACTCACAGCCGTCTCCCACACCTCCATTGTCATCCCATCACCAAAATACACATAATGAGGGCTCAGCCCATCGAAGGAGCCAAACCGTCTCCCAGTGAAGCCCCCACTGCCGCCACAAACCCATCCACCTTTCTTTAATTCACATGGAGAGTGGATGATTTAATGAAATTATCTTTCACCTCAGCTGGAGCCCTCAGAGAAGTCTCCCCTTCTCTCTGCACCCGGGGCTCTGCTAGAAGCATGGGGCTTCTCCAGATGCGGGGAGGTCTCCACACAGACCTTCTCCTGAATGGAAACCATCCCAGCACTTACTGCACTCGGTTACAAGCCACTGTCTACCTCACTCCATTTCTATCCATGGCAAATTCTCTTAAATTGAATCAACTTCACTGCAGTAATGAAAACGCTGGAGGCTACACTAGACGTTGCATCAAAGCCCACGATTCACAGTGAAGGACAAAGCTTCCCCCAGCACAATCTGCAGGCATTTGCAGCCTCCTGCATGAGCAGTGCTGAAGAGCTCACCACAAGCTTTTTCTCTGCTAGGGCTGCTGCTGCTTCTTTTTCCCTCCAGACAGCTCTATTCATTCAAGACATGTACAGAACAAGCAAGGTCTGTACTTTCAGTCCAAGGTGAAATCATGACCAAAAGAGATGCCACAAATATTATTTAAGAGCCAAGAGTGACATAAGTACTTACAGGGAGCAACAGTTGTGATGCGGAAAAGGATTAGATGTTAGAACAGGATTAGAACAGAAGCAAATCAATTAGTCAATGTAATAATTTGTCAAATTAGACCATTAATAGCTATCACTGAAGGTGTTCAAGAACAACAGCATCGTTACTTTATGTGTTTTTCATCTCAACATGCCCCCATTCATTTTTCAGATCTGGGACCTGCTCCAGCTTGCTCTGAAACTAAAGGGTACAAGGGCACAGGGACAAAGTCTGAAAGCTGTCACATACCATTTGCATTCTGCATCCATGCAGACAGTTTTGAGTTGAGCTGGGCAAGGGTTTTAATATTGCACACACCACTGCAGTGGCTCACAACAAAAACAAATGTCCTTCCAGACTGGGGCAACAGTCAGCCCCTGTGAATCTAGTACTCCACAGGCTGGATTCTTTTGCAGCTCTGCCTATATGGCAAGATAAATGCCTTTAGAAACCACTTTACCTAAATACTGTTTTCAAGCAGAACTTCATATGAAGGCAGAATGTTAGAGGGATGGCAGCAGCACATAGTCCAAAACATCTTGATGCAACAGCTCAAAGCAATTTCTTAGTACTCCTCCTTTTTATTCTACCACCACATTCCCATAAGCTTGGATTGTCATAGCACAGATACATCCCACAAGATTTCTTTTCTCCCCCAGAGCTTCAGGATAGTTTGGAGGTTTTTTCCTGTTCATGCAAACAATAAAATATGTGTTTAAGCAAGAACTGTCATGTGGAGAATAGAAAAAAACAGCCAGGTGGCAAGTGGCTCAGCAATTCTACATACAGTCAAGGTATGCTGCTAGTCCTTCAGGTTTAGTTCACTTTCCACATTCAGATACATCTGTAGGGAGGGGTGGATGAAGGCTTAGACATATAAAGCTTGATGGTACAGTTTTATTAACAGTTTTCTCTACAGCAAATCCAGCTTCAGCCATTCCTTCATGCTCTAAGCATGCAGGGTGCAATCTCGCCTGCCTTTAAGCCCTGTCTTTGCATGTGGTCCTGCACAAGGCACCTCAGTGCACACTTGGCTAGCAAATGAGCTGACTCACAGAGCTACTCCTTCCAAAAAAACCTGATCATTCTTTTGCCAGGCTATTTTTTGTCGAGCTCAGTTCAACCACCAGCTTGGGGATGGATGCACAGGAGCAGAGGGTAAAGGAGAACTGGGGAGCTCTGATTTAGACTGGCATAAAAAAATACAGAATTGCATATGACCTTCCCATATCTCTGCAATTCCAGTATAATTGCAGGGTGCATAATAAACCAGATCAAGGGTACCCAGGATGTTTGTAGGGTACAAAGAGCTTACTCATTCAGTCTGGCCACAGAGAGGGCTAGAACAAATGCTGTCATTTTTCTTTCCAGATTTCCAATTTTTATGGCAGAAAACATCATCTCAAAGGAATAACTACAATGCAAAGCTGATCCTGCAGGCAGCCTGCAATGTTGATCTCAAAATGACAGGGAAGTCACACCTTCCAGCATGCACATATACACCTTATAGCCACATCCAGTGCAGAAGAGATAAGAAGGAGTCAGCAGAGACTTGCAGGGACTTGCACTACTTACTAATAGTGACTGTCCATCACTACTAGCTAGGTCAAATAGACCAGGCTTTTGTTAACATCCTCTGGCTATGGAGAGAGCAGTTCACACTTCCCGGAGTTATTGTTTCAGGCACTCTGCCAGGCAGCCTCTTTACACCCTTCATTTTCAGAGATTTTTTTTTGCAATGCTAATTGATAGAGATTTAGATTGTGAGTTTTGTTTTTAAGTGAGATTCCAGGAAAGAAGATGGTAATCTTAACCTCACCCTTTTTTTCCAAGACTCCTGGACTTGGCCTAATGTAAGGGCTAACTTGCATTAGAGCTGCACTCTGACCGTACACTAATTCAGGCAACAACACCGACTAGCCATGGCTGTCAATGTTCCCCTCACACCATCTTGCTGTTGCATGTCAGTCATAATCAAAACAACTGAATGTGAATTCTCCCATCTCTTCTCTAAACTGTGTTGGGAAAATAGTATTCCCCCTGCCCCCATATTTTTTTATTACTTTCACAAATAGGGGAATGGGAAGAGCATGGGGAAAGAAGCAGGAATATCCAAAGCAACATGCTTAGAAAAAACAGTGTCTCGTCGATTCATAGGTAATCTTCAGGCTCTCACCAAAACCCATGAAATTTTGCTATAGATTTCAGCAGTCCAAATGTGGAAACCCACTGTGTCCTCTGCCTATGTTCCTCTGTGCCAGTTGTGGTGTAAGTGCATCTACAGAAGAATCCAGGTCACATGTAGAATATGCTGAAAACACAACAACAAAAAAGAGGTAGTGTAAAGGACATTTAGGATGGACAACACAGTTATTGGACAAGGACTCAGTTATTGGACAAGGACTAATCACAGTGCTCTTCAAAATGGCTCTCAAAAAAATGATTGCATCTATACGAGTCAAGATCAGGGCATCAGGAGCTCCTGTTCTCCCCAGAGCAGCCCTAGTGTTAGGAGTCGCAAAAGTGACCCCATAATCATGCTACCATGAATGGGATGCCGAATTACCCTGTGAGGCACGGGCTCTGTCACCAGGCGCCTGCCCGGGGAGTCTTAGGACAAGCACACCTCTTTAGAAATCCCCACATCAAACATTTTCTAGTGTAGTACAGTGCTATTGATGTTTAAGCAAAACTTTCATCCTGAAAGAGCCAAGATCAGTTTCACTAGTTGGTCTTCAGACATTAACACCTCATAAAAAGGATTCTCATGCCCTGCTTATCTGGAGTGCATCTTTAATTATCTTTTGGTACACTGTTTGCAGCTCATTATGTACTAGTCAACACTGCTTTAATTATGGGCTTGACAGTAAAAGGCAGTTCTTACATCACTGAAATGAAAATGCTACAAAGCAACCCTGGAGAACTGCAAACAAATTTCATGTTCAAATGGAAAACTGCAGAATTTAACAAAACAACATTGATTCCCTTCCACAAAGATTTCTCCCTGTGTGCAGTACTGTCATAGCCAGATGCACCCAAGAACTTCCAAAGAACTTGGAACAGCCAAGTGATGGTTCTGCTCTCACCTGATCTTCAGGGAAAGGACCATTTACAGCAGCCTGTCTTGTTTCGGGAATAAATCAGTGGCCAGACTCGCATGCTTCCATGATGTGCTATCAGGGCAAGCAGGACAGGCACACATTTTGCACCTTGAGCAAAAAGGAGCGAAAGTTACCGTATTTGCTTTCTAAGAGCATTCATTCCCCAAGTCTAGAACTGACTCTTGAAAGAGCTGCATCACCAAGCTTTCCCTTACAGAAAATCCCTTTATTACACCAAAGTATTGTGCTAGCCTTTTTTCCTACCTGAATTAATGCTGTTTCTAGCAATCAAAGGTGGAGGAAAACAATAATGCTAAAATTACCACACACTTTTGAGATGTACCATTCTTGCTCTGATTCAGTTCCTATTAAAATCTATAGGTTTCAAGATGAAGAAGGCTTTAGGCCAGTTTCCCCATAACTTGAGTAATCCCACACTCATTTTTTTTTTCTTATATTTAACCCCTAAAATAATTCACAGCACTGACTGTAATTATCTGAAGTCCGGGGCAGCTGTAAAAAAAGGGTCATCCTAAGACCCAATGTCTGTCCAGCCTGATATTTAACTCTTTGGCACTGGCCAAAAATGGATAACTATCTAGGGATGGTAGATATCTGTAACCAGCTCAGAGACATGCTTGTACTTTTACTTCCTAATAATGGTGATGACAGTTGTTTTCAGTGTAAAGACTTCCTGACATGGATGAGAGTTCGTAAGTACACAGAAAACACAATATGCTTCTATTTTGTGAATTTATTTAGTAGTTTTCTGAGCCTGTATAAAATTTCAGTTTCCAAAGGTCCTCTAGCTAGGTCTTAACCATGTGTTACATTAAATAACACTTATTTTTATGTGTTATTAACATGTTGCCTGCTAGAATCATTTGGTTCTCAGTGGCTCCCACACAAGACTGTAGAATGACCTTCACTGGTTCCTAAGGTTCACACTGCCCACTTTTCCCATCAAACCCCATCACTTTCCTCCTTCAGTCACCTGTTTTCCAGACTGAAGAATCCCATCTTACTCATGGTAGCTGGTCCACAATTACTCACCCTATGGCAACTGTTCCATGCCTTTGGTAATTCACACTGCCCTTTTCATTTTCTTCTATTCTTCTGTATAGGAAGACTGGAGGGATGCTTAGCATTTAAGATGTAGGGGAATCATGGTGGTTTAGGTATTATGATGATAATGTTGTTTTGCTCCACTGCTTCCCTAAGAGCTCCTAACATTTTTGTGGGTTTTTGACCATCACTGAGCTTGCATTCTCATACAGCTATCTGTCAAGACTCCAAGATCTCATTTCTGAATTGTAATGGTAATCTGTTGTCTGAACCTGAAAATGGTTCCTGACTTGGGCTGTCATCATGCTGCCTACTGGTAAGTTTTTGAGTCCTGTGACAATCTTGAAAGGAACTGTCATCCCTTAATTTTAAATTAAATAAGACCTGACATAAAACTTCAGTCAAAGTCTTTGCAAACTTTGTCTTTTATTAAGTGGTAACCCAGTGGTGCCCAACAGTATTCATTTTTCTTCTGTGCAGTAGAAAACGTCTTGGGAGATGGATATAGACTAGCACAGACTTACTAAGAAATTAGTGAGTGGTGCTCCCACTCTCACACAATACAGTGTCTCCTGCTCTGGTGGAGAGAAATCTCTCTTCTGTGGGACAGCCACACAGAGCACTGATCTAGAGTATGAACAGGTTGAGCCTGAGCTTGTAAAGAGGATGATCACTGGGAAGGGCAAACTGGCAGAACAAAGCTTGCACCAGCACAGAAATGGGCTGAAGTAGGATTTCCACTCCTAATAAGCCTAACACATAAATTATCAGTATTCTTGACCTCTTTGAGCACTGTGTAGAAAAGCTGCACAGAAACCCATGCAATAGCAAACCTGTGTTCATTAAGGTCCTGCTTCAAGAAACATCAACAAATCATGTATAAAATATCCTCCTGAAATCCAGCCTGGGCCTCCAGATGATTACTGAGTGCAGTCCAGTCTTTCAAACCCTTGCTTCCTCCACCACCACCACTGAAATAAATGCATTTCCACTTAAATGTAGCAGTACTTTATGCCCAGTAAGGTCACATTCACAGCCTGCAAGACTTTATGGTAATCCTTTCCCTCATACTCCCTGCCGTCTCCTTCCCTGTCTCCTCTCCTTTGTAAATCTCAGTCATCATCTTCACCTGTGCTATTTGTGTAACTGGTAGATATGCCCTATGACTGATAGCTCCAGCAACAGTTGTGGACTCTTAGCACCTGAGAGGATCAGACCTCTGAACGACAGATATTTCAGGTAAAAACTGCCTTTTTCTTGTGCAAGCAGAATACAAACACACCCATATGTTACTGTAGAAATACAAGAAATCACAACATCATAGTCTGCCGGGCTTGATTACGATAACTATTTGCCTAAAGATGGGTGAATTGGCCTTAAGGCTAGTCTGCTGGGACTGGAGACAAGTTGTCTGGAGTCTTCTCCTCGCTGTTCAAAGAGCCATGGCTCTAACCTTCCTCCTCAGTCCTATTCCTTCTCATCCCCCAAATAACATCCCCACCCATGTGGTTGTAATGAAATGTGCTTCCCACCCATCTGCTAGTGACCCCATTTCTTTGTTAGATGTGTGCTGCCTTCTTTGTACTGCAGTTAGATTTTCCATCACAATTTTCATATTCCAGACATGTAGAAAACTCTGTCAATTGACATGACTTGTTCATTAACTGAGAAACACAATAAAGATGCATTAGCTGGTCCCAATAGACCCTCAAGAACAGTGAACTATTGGAAACCTTTTATTTTTCTCAACACTGTACTCCTGTACATACCATGTAATATGAATATTACCTGTATATGTACCATGTACATAATACCTGTACGTACCATGAATATGAAGAACTTGTCAAACTAAGGCAGTGTCTTTCAAAATAGGAAGCAGGAATAAAGAATTAGGAATTCCTTCAGAGAGAAATAAGAAGTGATATCAGATACCAAATACTGTATATTAAGATACACATGCATTGTCATCAAGTGGTTAAAGGACAGAACAAGGCATCAAAATACTGATGGTTTTCTGAAGACTTGGTCCTTCAGCCTATTTTAACTACTCAGTCTATAATGCTGTAGGATGCTGACATGCAGAATCATGGCTCCCTATCTGTAAGTAATACAGTTTTGACTAGCCTAAAGTACTCAGTTTGTTTTTTCAACATGACAAATATGAATAAGTTTGTCTGGTCACATGTAATTTATCCTTGTAAGGTACATTTGGTATTACTAAATAGCTTCCCCAAATAACATGAAATATTTGTTGCCCACATACCTTAACAAAAATCATGTCAAATATCTGTAGCATGTATTCAATTTAAAAAGTTCCACCAAATGCATGCAGCACAAATCCAGCCTTTATAAACTGACATTTCAAATTGTTACTTGTTACTCTTTCATTTTGTAAAGCTATCTCACACAACAAAAGAAAGCCATCAGTGATGTTCACAAAATATTTTTAGTAGGGCTAAAGTTGTCTTTAGTAGGACTTAGTTATCTAACTGTACTGTTTAGTAGTACTAAAGACTACTGACTTCCAGAAGACATCAGTAAAACCAAATATAGAACTGTAAATTCACAACTGTGATTGAAACTAAAGCTCTCTATGCAACCTGGACTTCAAGCTGGTGAGCTTTGGCTGTCCAGAAGGGTTTATTAAAGCAATGTTGGCCAAAGCATCATGATAAAAATGTCTGTTTCACCTTTGTTCCTTTTTAATAAGAGAACACATATACACACACAGTGATAGTGTTAAAATGAGCATATAGAACTCTGACATAAATTTATGTCTAAAATGCACAAATTGAATTTGTAGTAAAATCACAAAGAAATTAAGACCTTTACATATTATAGGCATTACTAAGTTGTTAATCTTTGTCAGATATGAAGTATTTGGCTGGGACCTTTATAGCTGATAATTTCCAAGACCTGAATTATGCTCCCAGTTGTGTTAAAGATGTGATAGAAGAGAATTAGTTTTATCAAACATTCAAGGAATCCATTTGTTTATGAGAATGATACAGCAGAGATATGTACAAATGTTTAGTTACTTGCAAGTCACAAATAATATTCATTGTGGCAATGAGCAGAATTACTATACCCCATTGATCTTCTTATGCCCATTGATCTTCTTATGCCCATCTCTTTAAACTTTTTTGTAAGTTCAGGAATCTTCTGAAAATCTTGACCATTAGCCTCAAAACTGTAAAGCTTGTCACACTGCAGTGTGAAATATTTTTAAAGATGATACTTTTCCTTAGCTTCCTTAGTCTTAGAACTAAAAGATTAAATGAAATAATTTTTAACTCCCCATTAAAAATTACAGAAGGACAGTCACATGTTAACTAGTTAAATTAGGAATCAGAAATGGCTTGCAGTAGTGCCATTACAGCCTTGTGTCATTTAACCCTGATTATAAAATAATGTTTTATTGAGAATTCCATCTTCTTAGGTAACTTTCACTGAATACATCCCATCTCTTTTATACCAGCTTCAAATCCAGTTTAAAATTGGCTACAGTTCATTTCCAAGTAACTTCCTAAAAGAAGCTAAATCCCTTAATCCTTCCTTATACAAAAAGTTGCTGTTTACACAAGTCACATCACTGACTCCAGTGGGATGACTCATGCCACAGAGGTTGGTCTGAATTAAACTAATCCTCCCACCCTCCCCCTTCTTCTTTTTTTTTAAGAATTTAAAAAGTCACAGAAGAGCTAACATGTCTCTATCTAGTCTCTGGCATCTACCAAGAACACCAAACAAAAGAGGCAGACTACCTGGCAAATACCCTTTGTACTTCGCAATGAAAGTGAGATAGTCAATATCTCTAAGTTAGAGATAGCAAATATTTCTAAACTGGAGTGGGAACAAGTTTTCTCCACTACTAGGTACAACAGAAACTTCAGTATTTGAAAATCTAAGAGAACAATATACTGGTATAAGCCATGTATGAAAGGAGCCAGCAATGTCTCAGGGATTAGGCAGGAAGAATGCACAAGTCCATTTTATTGTTTTCAGCAGAACTAACCCCACACCCAGTCACTATGGAGACAACAGGATCCTATGGACACAACTTCAATGAAAAAACTTCTTTTAAAACTAATGTAATTGTCTTTGAAATCTTAAAGATTGTACATCCCATTTTCATGCTACTGTATGGTTAGCAGCCTTACCTGTTCATCTTGCAACATCTCTTTCAGTCTTAGATTCTTATAAAGTACTTGTGGCTTTAATTACCAACCTACTTTGAAATCTAAACTAAGTGATAGAAAAAATGTTTGTCTGCAATTATGAGGGAACACTTTTTATTTCTTTCCAACTTGTTTTAAGATTATGCTTTCCCTATCTTCCCTGTAGCCTTGTCTACTATAAAAATAGACTCAGTTTAGCAATCAGTGCAATTTGAAGCAGAGTAAAGACAGATTAGCTCATCTTCAAATGCCTGTAGAGCCCTGTCATCGTCATGGCAGCTGTGCTGATTGCTAGCTACCCATATGTGCATGTTCTCTAGCATAGGAAAGGTCTGGAAAAAACGTGGAGCTGAGTTAATCCCACCATAACAGATACATGTTCCAAACTATAAATCTAAATTTGGCTTCTGGTATATGTGGCCAGAGCTGCTTGAGATGAGTCTGCACTCAGCCTTGGTGATACTTGGGTGTGTAGTATGCTATTGAGAGTCACCAACTCGTAACAGCATGCCAGGTCTTCATTCAGTCACTTTATGGCAGTGAATAGGACAGAAGCAAAAAAGTAGAAACCTCAGAAGTTATGGTGAATTAAAGCATGCAGACATAGTTGTATTTCCTGTAAACTTGTCAAACAAATTAGTTCTTAATTTTTTCAATAATTCATATAACTCTGGGATTTGCAATTTCTTATTCATGTTATACTTGTCAATAAATAAAATTCACTGACAAATAACATTTCCAGTGTTGAAGCCACAAAGGTAGCTGACCTATTGGTCCAAAATATGAAGGCATAAATGAATATGTTTTGCAAATTATGACAGAGCAAGCTTTTCAGCTAGACTCTTAAAAATTACTCCCTCAAAATTAGTTATTAGGTACATACTGGCAACACCTAAGAAACACAAGAAAGACTAACCACCGAAAGCGGGGCATTCTCTGTCTTTCTATGTCTTCAAAGTAAGATAAAATATACCTTGAACAGTATGCTTTAAGTAAGTGCCAGTTACTGACCTGAATTCAGAGAAAAAAGGCAATATTTAATGTCATATGCTGGCCAGACTTGATGATGCTACAGGACTTCTGACTAAATGAGGAAAAATGGAATTGTATTCAGCTTCTTAAATACTCCAAAGACTCCTCTATTTGTCAAAAAGAAAAGTCTTTTTAAAAAGTCAGGTCAAAGACGCTGCCCTGGATTAGAAATCAAACCCCTAAATCCCCACAAAAGATCTGAGCATGGAGTTGTCTTCAATAACTATTTCACTTTCAAGTCCAAGGCTGTGGAGATGCCCAGGGCTGATAGGCCCCTGTATCAACCTGACCAGCAGTGAGTGGGGGCTGCTGTGACACATACAGACTGGTCCCTTTTGCTGGGCCATCTGTTCTTTGTGACCATGGTCTACCTGGGCCAGGAAAGATAATGTTAATAAAAAGGTAAATCAGTTATTGCCAGTGAAAGAGAGAAAAGGAGTAAGCCAGCTACCACTCCTCTGTCCAAGGTGACACAATGGGCAATCTTCACTGGAGTGTGACAGAAAGGGTAACTTCTGACCTCACTTGCCTGTTTTGGCCACCCAAGAGAATCTAACAAAGCAAATGGCCACAGATATTGACGAGCCGCTGAGGTGAGCGTTGGCTTCCAAGGGGCAGTCGGAAGGGGAAGGGTTAGGCCCCGTCCACAGCTGGGGATTACACACCACAGGGCTACGGCAGCGACGCCTTTCCTCTCTCAATACCTTCCTGCTGCTACAGCTCCCGGTTGCGGGCACCTCCTTCCATTCCTGTGTACTTGACTGCCCTCTCCAGTCACCTCCGCACAGCAGCACATCCATCCTTTAACAAGTTAGCTGCTTTTAGTTTACCTTCTGACACAACTGCCTTATCGTGTCCTTAGAAGTTCTTCCCGGTGGGTATGCGGGCAGAGCTCCCTGTGTGGGGCAGTCCTAAGCACCTCTACAACAATGCTCTGGCCATCTCAGCACAACCTTTGCACACAGATTTCTAGGCAGGCAGAAGCAGCTTGCACAGAATTTTCTAGAGCACAAAATTAAGTAATATGCCACAAAAATACTATGTTGAATTTTAGAAATTTCAGCCATATACCAAGACATCTTAGATAGAGCCACACACTTTTTCCCCCTGCATCAGCAGAGCAACCAGGCAACTGTATCAGGCAGAGAGTATTAGAATCATAGAATAGTTAGGGTTGGAAAGGACCTTAAGATCATCTAGTTCCAACCCCCCTTGCCATAGGCAGGGACACCTCACACTAAACCATGCCACCCAAGGCTCTGTCCAACCTGGCCCTCAACACTGCCAGGGATGGTGCATTTACAACTTCCCTGGGCAACCCATTCTAGGGTATTCCATGTAGACAGCCTCCCAGCAACAGTTTTACTGCTGTGGGAATTTCTTATCAAAATCTCCTGTAACCTCCACAGAAGAGCCCAGCAAAAAGCACAGTGCTTTTGTTAGGAATGGCTGGGAATGAAATACAGAGACAGCGAAAAAAGACAGCACAAAACCAATCCAAATACTCCCAAAGTCAAACCCCTCTATAGCAACCCTTTTGTGCAACACAGTACTCATGCTGGAAAATGTCAGGACTTGCTGCATGAGTTGCTAAAAAAACACCCCAAAACCACTGTTACAGGCACATCATTAACACAGTTAAAAGAGCAGTCTATTTAGCTTCAGGTAGAGAACAGCAGAGCCAACATTTCTCACTGTTTCTCTACACTGTCAAAGTCACTGTCAAGCAAACTGGTAGCAAAGGTCAAATGAAAGCAAGAGCTGCCCAACATTTCTGTCTGTGGGCACCTTTCATGAGGCCATAGTAACTTCTGTGGACAAGTTCAGCTCTGATTTCAAGTCCCAAAAGGTCACCGAATAGAAAATGCTGGATTTAAGATGGTCCAAATCATTAGTTTTAAAACTGGAAGGTATTATATAGTATTCATAATACTAAACATTTAATAAAATTAAAGGCACTGCTAATAGTTTATATTTAAGAACAAATAGTTCTTAATAATAGCTTATTACTGGCTTTCTGGGCTGCAAGCACACACTGCCAACTTATGTTGAGCTTCTCATCAATCAACATCTCGAAGTCCTTCTCCTCAGGGATGCTATCATCCCAAACCTGAATTGGTGCTGAGCACTGGGGAATGAGCAGCATTCTAAATAATAAGCCTGACCTGGTCAGTCGGTGATAGAAATGCCATTACCAGTTTACTTTAGCCCGGTAGCAAGAACTACAGCTAATTTGTAATCAGCATGTAGGCTGCGTCGGTGACCCTGTGCAATTTAGAGGAGCAGAGATTGTCCTGTGCGATTTTCCGCTGGCACCCCTTGGAAAGGCCTTTGGCCCTCATTGTCCCTCTCTCTGTGCCTGTGTCCATTTGTGCCACAAGAGAGCACTCTCGGCCTACGCACGGCACTGCTCACCTCCCAGCTGAGGAGCAGGGGCGGTCCGGGGAGGTGCGAGGGGTTACGAGGTGCTAACGCAGGGGTCAGTCACTGCTGCACACGGTGCGTGTCCCGCTGCACACGGTGCGTGTCCCGCTACACCCGCTGTGACTGTCCGGTTGCCTACATTTCCTGCACCCCTAGAACAAATGGCTGGAGTTGATTTGAGAAGAGTGGAGCTAAAAAGCTCACTCCAAATCAGGCGCCGTTTCACAACCGCGTTTAGTAAGCTGCGGTTCTCCCTCTTCCGCTCCAGGGGCAGTGCGGCCCGCGGGGCATGCCCGGCTTCCTGGCCAGACGCGGGCACCACGGAGAGCCGGCTGCCGGCACCTGCACCTGCCGCATACCACTGCGGGGAGACGCGGCTGTGGGCAGGCTGACCAGGAAGTGACGGGCACTGCTGCCCCTGCTAATGGCCTCCGTAACTGGGGGCACCCCGCCAGCTCAGACCGCAGCACTGCACAGGTTGCCCCTACCCACGACACCAAGAAGCCCCCGCCGCGCTCCTCGGGCGCAGCAGGGGCCCGGCTTTCCCCGGCTTCTCACGGGCCGCAACCCCGTGCTCCCTCCCACGGCCAGGTGTGAACAAAACCGCCAACTCCCCCTTCCCCCCCCCAGTTAGTGGCACCGCCGGCCTGTTACCGGCGGGCCGTCCCCGCCTCCGGCTCCGCCCCCCGCGCGGCGGCCTTAGCAGCGGTGGCGACGCTCAACGCTCAGAGCGGCGGTTGCAGCGGCTGTGCCAGGATGGCGGGGGGTAGCGGCGCAGAGCGGCTCCGAGATGGCAGCTGCCACTTCCAGCGCTCCCGGCTCATCTGGATGATCGCCATCGCCTTCGGCATGGTCGTCCTCGGCGTAAGGAGCGGCGGGTGGGCGCGGGGCGGAGCGGCGGGTCTCTGCGGGCCCCGGGATAGACGCGCAGGCCTGTAGCAGCTCCCCGGCGCCATCGAAGCCGGAGCGGCGGAGCTCAGGGACCAGATGGGCACCTCCCGGGGTTTGCTGCTACCATAGCAGCCTTCAGCGGGGCTCGCAGGCAGCTCTGAAGCTGCAGGGATTGTGGAATAGGTTTCTTTAGTAGTCCCGGCAGCCGTGGAAACTCCCCTTGCTAAAGTAAATCGGGATTAAAAGGAAACCAGAAATGCCGCTTTGGCCAGGTCAGCTCCCGAAGTAGCTGAGCAAATCCATGAAGCAGTTTCAGAGGAAAAACAAACTGCCTGAATTCTGAGGTGAAGGAAGGCTGTGGTGTACAGCATCCTGGGTACTATAACTTGTGAGGTTTTGTATTCCAGGCAGCCTGTGAAAGTGACTTCAGCATTCACAAAATTGAAACTACATTGTGGAGCAGCAAAATTCTAGAACAGCCACGGATTAGGGCATGGTACTTAAAAGATTCTACAAGAAGCCTGGAGAAGGACTTTTTACAGTGACCTGTAGTGACAGGGCAAGGAGGAATGGCTTTCATCTGATAATGGGGATTTAGATTAGACATTAGGAAGCTCTTTACTATGAGGGTGGGGAGACACTGGCACAGGTTGCCCACAGCCTGGTGGTGTTCAAGGCCAGGTTGGACAGGGCTTTGAGCAACCTGGTCTGGTGAAAGGTGTCCCTGCCCATGAGGCAAGGAGGTTGGAACTGGATGGTCTTTAAGGTCCATTCCAACCCAAACCATTCTATGATACTAATAAACAAGGTGCATTCACAAGTGATGGCTTTAGTTACGGACTATATTAACTGGTAGTGTTCTTGGAAAACAGACTAGTTCAGTCACCATGTTGGCTTAATTTATAAAAATAGACTTAAGCTAAAATAAATCAAATTACTGGAGTGCAAAGATTAATGGCAGTTCTGATATATCAGGCAAGTCTGTATTATGACTTCCACATACTGTAGTTTTTTTTCTGTTTGCATAGATTTTCTAAGCATAAGGACTGCCACTGAAAAAATGACTGTCAGATCAGGCCACACAGCTCACAAAACAGCTTTTGTACCATTCCAGGAAACAGAGTGAGCTTTAAACAGATTCCATGTATAAATCCATTATGTTGCCACATCCTTGGCATAGCCAAATTTACATATAATTAGAAACTGCAGCACTGATACCAAAGGAAAGATAAGCCAGTGTAAACTATGGCCTAGCTTAATATTTACCTTACATCCCCAATGGACTCTGAAGTGCACAGCTCACTGGCTCCCTGCTTCTCCTCCACAGCTCGTTAAAATAAAGGTAGACAGTGATGATCACTGCAGACAAGTCAGTGACAGGCAAGATACCTGAACACTGTGTGCACCTTCCATCTTGGGCTTTGCGCTTAGTTATCTTCTGTGCCCATTTCAAAGCTGCTTTTTGTTTAACAGACAAAAAAGAAGACAGACTGATCCGCCAGCTATAGATAGTTATTCCTTCTTTTCAGGCTAACCACTATTTGAATTCTTCAGGTTAGTTGCCTCAGATTAACTTCCTCAGGACAGAGACGATATATTTTTTGCTGCTTCTGTGTGTAATGAGCTTAACTTGAAAGCCACTTAATGTGCAGATGCACTCTTGGCACACAGATAGCAACCTTAAACTTTTCACCTTGGCATCTTCTATGTCATGAATAAAAGATTTCATAGGTTGAATCTTCTTAAGTAAGTGTGCTTTAGAAGGCTAGTGGTCCTGTTGTTGAAGAATATGGGTCATGGCCAAGGTTAATGGAATGAAAGTTATACTGTTAATAGATGAGTTCTAAGCCATGTTCGACAGACACTGGGGGGACTGTGCAAAAGAAGAAAGCTGATTTGAAAGTTAAGTTGTTAGTAGTTCTGCCTTGAAGTAACCTAACTTTTTTTTTTTTTTTTTAAGTGGGTGTCGCTTTTTCCTTCGACTATACCTTATAGTTATTTGGGAGTGTTTGGTACCTTCCTTAATTATTTAGTGGAAAACCACCACAAATGGGTATGCTATGGGTAAGTAATATTTGATTGTATGATTACTTTGCATCTCTCCTGTTGCCTCTTTCTGACTCTTCTGCTTAGTGTTAACAAGCTTTCCTATAACCCACTTGTTAATTAGATTTAAAGAGCTCTTTGAAGCTCATCACAACTAAGGGTATGGGGTATGAGGACACAGCAGACTACGCAGGGTGAGACCACTATGAAAGTTTAAAAATTCAACTTAGCATTTAACATTTGTGTTATAATGGGGGATGGGGGGGGGGGAAGTACTGCTTTTGGAGACAGTTACTAGTCCATATATAAACTTGTAACACCACCTAAAAGTGGTTCTTTTGTCAAATTGTAACTCAAGTAGTCTAATTCTTTCTCTAGGAGTCTTCTTTTTCCAGCTTCAGTTATAGAACACATTTTCTACCCTGCTATTAACTTATCCTGATCCTGCCCACATGAAAAATAATCTGCTGAAGAAACTGCATAGTGCTAAGTTTTGCTCTGTTACAAAACTTAGTTTTTGTTATTTTAATTAACAAAAGAGCTGGAAAACACTTCCTTGTACCATGTTTCTCGCTTGCTGTCCTCTTGCAAAGACAGGAAGACAGCAGAACAGTCTTGTTTATTTTACCATGCATCATTTAGAAAACAAGCCTTTGTTTTTGCTTTAGCAAGGTATAGTATTGATCTTAACTGATCCTAAAAAAAAGCTGCTATGTGAAAACTTGTAGGTCAGATTTGGTCAAGTCATTATATACACTGAATCTATATACACAGTAGTTCTTGTAGAACTAAATCTCTAAAACATTAAGTAATTCATGAGGACCACTAAAAGTACTTGTATAAGTAGGAGGATAGATTTGCATGCTTAATTAAGATTAACTTGTACAGCTTTCACTGTGCATTCAGCTTTTTGGCTTAATCCAAGTGCTGAAACTTTTGGAAACACGCAGTGGAATCTTGAAGTGGTAGGCTAAGGCATACTGCATGAGATAGATACAGTTCCTCTCATTTTCTCAGTGAACTTCAGTTTCTTTTAAGAGTACATGTGTTGTTTTGTTTGTGGTTGTTTTTTTTTTTTCTAAGATAAGAAACACCTAATTTTCTGGCTGAAAATGAGATGTTATTTCTATGCTTCCAGCTTTACATTGTCTGCACAATGCATCTTGGATACAACAGTCTTCTCCCTAATTTTCAACAAATCAAAATATATTTTCTTTTTACTAGGTTCTGGGTATCCTGGTTGATTCATGTAGTAGAAGCTTTCTACGGTGTTAAGATGTGCCAGTAAGTTGTTCCCTCCCCTAACCCCAACATAAATTCTGTGGGAAGGGTTTCTGATACAAGTGACATAAGCTACAGACTGATTTGGGTGATTCTCAGCAGTGTTATTAGTGCAGAGGATACCGATAAAATTCTTGCTCCAGTGGTAGTTTGCTATCCTCCACAAGAGGTTACTGCAAATTCTGCTGACATGGTGGCAGAAAAGCCAGGGATGGCAACTTGCAGAACTGGCAGCAGCAGGGTTTGCCAGTTTGTCTGTCTGCCTCTGAACAAATTGTTTGCTGGATACCATAGTGCCTTAGGAAGCAGAGGGAACAGTAGATCATGTAGAAATAGTCTGATAACTTAAGGTGTTACAACCTCATCGTATCTTACCTCATCAGAATTTTAAGATGGCTAATTACATGCTGAAATGATTGCATCTATATTGTGAGAATACAATTGGAAATTTCAGTTTGGGACTACTTAAGATTTACTTATATCCACAGCTTTGTGGGATAAAATATCTTGACTAATCATACTATAAAAGTAAGACAAAAGTTTTATCTTAGGATAACAAATTATTTGGAAAGGCAGCCTGCCCAAACACACTGTCCTTCTATTCACTTGTGTTTTGTTTGTAATAATTCAGAAGAACCTGGGTTTTCATACTTTACAGAGTAGTTGGTCAGTCTGTTTGCCATTGTAAAAATGGTGTCTTTCCACTTCATTTAGTTAAGTTCAGAGCTGTCTGTCACAGGTTTCTCAGGTAACATCTCTTGGAGGAAAAGGGATTTTGTTCCATGGAAAGCTGTTTAAGGTGGTTCTCAAGATAATAGAATATGGATGAACATTTTATGCCTTCAGACTTGGAGTTAGTAATAAATTTTTTACCAAGCTTCAGTTTTAAATTATGTAGCTTTAAAGTTAAAACTTTAATTCCGATTCTGCAGATAGGTAGGTATATATGTTTAAGGTGATTAAGTATGAGGGAACTTTGATTACCAGTGACTGTACCAAATAGGTGAATTGTAATCAAGTAATGAAGTTTTACAGAGTAGTGTTAAAGTCCGTAAGAGAAAACAGGTTGCCTGTCCATTCTAATCTCCTCAAGCATATTTCTGTAGATTACTGAACTGTTGTACTTCACTGTGAGTGCCAAACACAGTATGCTTTTTACTGATATGAAAGTGATGTCTAAATACGAACATCACAAAAGAGGCATGAGGAAGAACTAGGGAGAAAGAAGAAATTCATTAATCAATAGTAGTACTGACATTGGCTGTTGGCCTGTATTTCTGCATATGGTCTATTCAGATAAGCTTGCTTCATATAAGCATGTATATGAAGCAGACTGTTTCCCAGTTTATGCACCCATTTGGAAACACTACAGCCATGATAATTAATAAAAAAAGTTAAGAAATGTGTTTGGCAACACTTGCTACACAATCACTGTACATGCACAGGCCAGGGAGTAACTAACAGCTGAACTCTTCTAGCAAAGGTCAGTAGAGGGAGCTCCTTTGTAAACTAATGAGTTCGAGCAGAGTTTAACCTTGCAGTAGTTTACTGAATGTGTGAAATACATTGATTTTGCTATCATGCTTATACCCATGCTTTTCTCTAAAATTCAGTAGTATTTCTCAGCAATGAAGTGGAGGGAAAAGTGACATCCTCTGTAACACACAGAAAAATTCACAAATGCTTAGTTAAAATTAACCACTATAGGAAGGTCTCTGTTTAGTAAGTCAAGTCAGGTGCCTTCAGCCACTTATCCCTGTATTTTTCTAGCCACAAGTTCAGCTAAGAGTGCTTCTCTGTCCTATATCACAAAGTAATTGTCAGGCCTTATTGCCCTACTAGCATGCAGTCTACCTTCAGTGACTGTATTCAACAAAAGGTTACATACAGACTTGTGTATTAAGATTAATATTAAGATACTCTAATTTCTTGTTTCTTTGTACATAAGCTTCTAGGATAAGTAATTTCAAATAGCATAGACTGAAACTGCAATTTATATATTACTGAGGAAATTGTATGCATGAAATCTCTGAAAGATAAACATACCAGTTCTTGTGATTTTTGTGAATTTTAAGTTATTTACTGCAGGAAGTGTCAGCAGATAGAAATTAGTGATGCTAGGTTCAAGTGTTGTAATCAAGTCTGCTTTATAAAGGATGGGTAGAAATATCTAACCTTACTTTGTAAGTATCACAGTATAATCTGCAAGGCCATAAGTTTTTTGACACATTTTGTGCCTTTATTAATCTGACAGATCTAAAGGAATCACTGACCCAGCAGTTCAGTTTCATTGGTTTCTCCAGACACTTTTATTTGGGTATGCTTCCTTCGGTCTTCTGGTGTCTTACAAGCCTGCAGCCAAGAAGCAATACTAGAAGCAGTGAAAGAAGTCACTTCTTGCATTCTTCATCCTCATTTTTCAGAAAATACCCTTGATTACATATCTAGGTGCTATAATTAACTAAAATACATTCCTGCTACATGATGCAGTGCCGTTTTACATAAGTAACTCTCCTCTTACTAAAGAAGACAATTATAATTCACAGGGCCCTGTGGATAGTTCAGTAAAAATTCAGCCCTTCAGTCTTGGAAATGCCAGAGTTTAATCCCATTTAGCATGCAAGAAGCCAAAAGCTGCTCCTCAGCAGTTTCTGACATAGACTGTATAATCTGATTATCGTAGAAAAGTTCCTGACAACTGGTAGTGATGGTTGATAAATTACCTTTTCATGTGGCAGAGTCTTCTTCTACATCAGGGAGAGTATTTACAGCCACAAAGGAACTTGCACTTGTTTCGTGATAGGATTTAAATTTACGTATATTTTCTCTTGTTGTTGCTGTTAGACCCTGGTATTTGTACTTTGTTTTGTCAAGTTATTTTCTGCTACAAAAGACAGACTACTGTATTGCTGCAGGCACATTAAAAAGACCAAATCTCAGTTCCGGTTGAGGTGCGGTGATGAGCTCGGACATGTAATGCACTTCAGTGTGGTTTAATACATGTGCCTTAAATTTCATGCAGCATGACCTCATCTTTTGAATGAAGATTTTAATCTTTGAGTTAGTACAACATAAAATAATAATCTTATAGCTTTGAGGGCAGCTTGTTCAAAAAATAATTTATTATCCAGGAAAGAGAGAAAATAAGTTGGCATTCCCAAAACCTAGCTGAAAATTTTGTATTTTATATCTATGGATGAAATTAAAAGTAGCGAATAAACATACACCGTTGTTTCATGATGCTGATGTCCTGAAATCTGTGGTTGAGTGACCATCTTAAGGCCCCCTCAGAGTACTTCTATATGCATAGTGAGCCTTTTATCATATATCTGAACAAGAATTTAGCTGGTCTTGTTTTAGCACTTTTTAAAGTAATAACTATTTAAATATTAACTATGGTGTGGGGAGAAGTTTTAGCTTGCCATCTGTGCTGCTAGTGTTCCGGAAGAAGGGAAAAGTTTGTTTTTTCTTTAACAAAGAGCTCCACAAGGCAGTAACAAATAAACTTCTGCGTTGTGCAGTACCTACAGACTTTAGTAATTATGACTGAGAAGTCTTATTCAAGCACAAGTACACGAAAGTTTTTGCTTTTCAGTCAGAACTAAAGGTATGAAGAACTGAAGGTTTTAGAGTGGTGGTTTGTCTACATTTTGTAGAGAAGTAGAAACTCATGTTTAGTGGCTAGAAACCCAATTGGAATGTCAAGAGCCCAAACTGTTTTGCTGTCTAATTTTTTATCTTAATCTATGACTCTGGAATAAAGATTAAAAAAAAAAAAAAGAAAAAGGGTGAAGTTGTTTTTCTTTAATTTATTCTGGAAATAAATGTCTATACAAAATGTCTAGGCATCATCTTTATACTCATGGCAGTATTCACACTTGAAGCATACAGGATCAGTTGACTGTATGCTTTCCAAAGTGCTGAGAAGTCTAGCATTTCTAACAGGGCAAGGTATTGATGTAACTTCTTTCTAATAAATAAAACCACAAAAAGCTCCATGGCACTAACACATGTGTAGATATAATACTTTGTGGCTCAAGATGAATTCTAATGGAATGCTGAATGAGCATTAACTTCAGAAGGGGAAGTGATTAAAGGAATAGCTTTGGTTCAGCATTTTCATGGTAGTGTTCCTGTACAGAGGAAAAGGTGTAGCAGTAACACCAACGCTAGTTAAAGCATTAGGAAAAGCGGCAGAATGCTTTTCTCCCTACTAGGTATTTTTGTCTGATTTGTTTCCTACTATTCACTTTCCATCAATAAGACTGTAGATAAGATCAGACCTACACTAACTTCCCCTCCCACCCCCAGTCTGCACTCCAAGCACTTGTCACACACCAGCACAACTTTCACAGCCCTTCCTAGACTGAGCTCTGGAATGGCTAGAGGTAAATCACAGCTCTGAGAGATTAACTGCTTACTCTTAGACTCAACTAGAAGAGCTTCCCTTTAGAGAGGCAATGATAAAAGCTTCCACAGGTGTAGCCCAGGGAAGCTACAAAAGAAAAAAGTGGTTCATTTATAACTGCCTTAATTAAAAAATACATCCAAGTTACAAAAAGTTATAACCAGACTAGGATCAGCAGCAGAGTTTTTTGAAATGTTTATGGCCATTTTGTTTGGTTGGGGTTTTTTGGGTGAGGTGTTTTTTGGTTTTTTAATTTTTGGGGGGGTTTTTTGTTTTGTTTTTTNAGTCTGAGATCCTTATTGTCTCTGTCAAAGATTACAACTTGATCTTGTGCTTTTGCTTTGAAGTATGCTGTTGCTTTTTAAAGCCCAAATGGGATGTAACATTCTTGATACTCTTTTCATCTTTGTTGGTTTGAGGGGTTTGAGATGTGGTGTTTCTGGGTGGGTTTCTTGTATGGTATTGCAGACAGTTCCTATGCACAGTCATTTGTGGGTTTTGTACTAGAGTTTTCAGTTAGCAAAGCAGACTTCATATAGAAACAGAACTTGCCTGTGGAGACATTTATGTTTCAAATTTTTTGTAAAACTATATTGGGGGGGGGATTGTTTTGGGTTTTTTTTTTTTTTTTGGGGGGGGGGTTGGTTTTTTGTGTGTGTGTGGTGTTTCTTTTTTTCTTGTTGGGGTTTTTTTTGGCTTGACAAATCTCAGCAGGTCTCTGGAGGTGGTTGAGCTTTGTTTACCAAATGTTTTAGAAAGGTAACTGCATTGTATTCAGCTACCATCAAACATTTTTTCTCTTCCCTACCCTTGCTTTGCAGCAGTTAAGTTTCTCCACTTGTTTAAACAAGTATTTACTCTCAGCCTGTCTCAGAACTGCAAGCAGCTCAGATGCCCATTTTCTACAGGTTTTGAAGCCCATGAGATCCCCAAGTCAAAATCTGAGAAGCATGGGATAAGCAACACTTGTCAGAAAGAAACTCACAGAATGGCAAGATTTGAAATAATATTGAGATACCATTTCTGAATATTTGTTTAGTGTCCCTAACATCACAGCAAGATAAACATACCATAATACTTTACAAATTACTAGTTAAAAAAGGAACCAGCAGAAGCAAAAGGAACCTGAATCCAGGCCTGCAACTCACTAAACTCACAGAGACATACATTCATTTACAGCTAGCAACAGGCTCTTCAGAAACAGCATTGGTTACACCAGACTATCATTTCTCCAGACTACCCTAATAGCAACAATAAGGGGTTACTCTTCATCACATACAGCAGTTCTTTGCACTGAAGTAAAAATCCTTTTCCCACAAAAAAAGGGGAGAGCAACAGGAACATACACTTACATTCTCTCAGCAGCAAAAAAGCTAAGTGTCAAACCATCTTCCACATCCCACCCAACCCTCCCAGCCTGCCAAAAGAAAACACTTGCAAATGTTAGTACTTCTCTGCAAAAAAATGTTGCAAAATACTGCTTCCCACCAAAAGGAAAACCAAGTGAGTTTTACAAAAGAGCTTTTACTATTGAAGAGCACTAAATGAGGTGTCAAATCACAAAGAAAGCTAAGCTGACATTCAGGGTGGATATTTCTGCTAGCTAGGGTGTGGACAGTAGTAAAGAGAAATCCTGGTTAGCTATTCATTCCTAACTGAAAACAAGAAAAAAAAAACAACTTGCGATGAAAGCCAGAGTGCAAAGCTGAATATGCCTTATGCTGATAAAGTAAAGTAGATGCCAAGACAATTTAAAACAACAGTGCCTGTTTTTGATAGGCAAAGATAAGTCATTATTTGACCTGCATTGGTGATCAAAAGAGAGAATTCCATACAAATACAAGTCACAAATAACCACATCTCTTACAACAGTGCTTTTATGCTGATTGCTTGGTAACTGTTGCAGTAGAAAATGCAAAAAAACCCTTCACAGATCCATTTTCACCTTTAAATCATAATAAATGGGAATATGTAGAAATGAGTATAATGTACTTAAGTGTGGTGAGGAATCCAGATGAGCATGTTTGACAAATCACTCCTTAAAATCAAACTCTGCTGATGAGAGCCTGGTTCAGGAAACAAAGCAAAAGCTCAGAAGTTTTGCTGAGTTTGAACAGAGGCAATGAGATGTCTCCCATTTGTTTCCAAGCACCATTTCTAAAGCCTTAAGCTCATTTTTCACAAGGGAGCAGTGAAAAACCTCTCTCAGAATCACAATGTCTTGCTTTGCCTCTCTTTTATGCTGACCTAGATATTTCTAAACACAAGAGGAGTCAACTGTCCT
Organism: Agapornis roseicollis; assembly: GCA_002631895.1. Taxonomy (NCBI): domain Eukaryota; kingdom Metazoa; phylum Chordata; class Aves; order Psittaciformes; family Psittacidae; genus Agapornis; species Agapornis roseicollis. Next base: position 27,655 of record NDXB01015767.1, on the reverse strand, counting down.
GCCTTTGGACTTGGCCTAGCGAGGACTTAAAACTTCTGGCTTGTGGCCAACAACCTCTCCAGTCAGTTTGTCTTGCCAGCAACCTGTTTATTCAGGCTGTTGCCTGTCTGCAGGGCCTGCATGAACAGCTCTAGAAATTGCCATGGGTTGTTGAAAGCAAAAGAAACAAACAAACAAAACTCCTCAACATTTCCTTTACTAACACTTTTCAGAGGAGAAGCAATAACATGGCACAACCCACACACTGTACTAGACCCTACAAGGCCCCTGCGATTGCAAATATAACTACAGCACATGCATCACTAGGAAGGAGAAGGAAAGAGAGGTATAAGGAACACCACTGTATTTTTTGGCTGCTTTTTTTCCAGACTCTTCTCTCAAAATAAAAGCTCTTACATGACACCCTGAGGGAACAGACAGGGACTCCAATTTACTGAGTTCAGAAACCACACAAGTTAAACTGTCCTTCTAAAGACACTTCACTTCTTACTAAAGAAAACCAAAAACAAAACAACCAAGCAAACAGAATTAGACACAAACACCATCCTCCTCCACAAATTCCAGAAGCATAAAAGATTTAAAAGTAAACAACAGTACCTGCATTTAGAAGAGCTTTACAGACATCAACAGCACAGCAAAAACCCCCTCACCAACATAACCTTCCCCTCTAAAGGCAGGGCAAGCCCCTCATATCCTTTGTGTGGATGCACTCAGGTGTGGTTGATCTGGGTCTACCCATTCAGGACTCTTTCTTTCTTCAGAGAGACAAGCTGCATAGCCTTAAGGACCGTGTTATGATATATGTTCACTACTGAAGTACTTCACAACACTCATGTTTCATTAGAATGCCTTCCAACTACCACCACCATTTTTTGCTGCAATTTAATTTACTATAAATAAAGTGCTTTTTTACAATGGGAAATTTAGCAGCTCAGCAGGGTATGACATTCACAATTCTCCCTCCATTGAGATGAAGGAAAAAGGTGGGGGCACATGAAAGAAACTCTGCAGAATTCAATATCCTATACATGGTAGGCTGCTGACAGTTAAACAGGGAAGAAGGTGATAGGAGAACTAAGAAGCTCACAGGAGAACCAAGGCCATCAAATAAATGACTGTCAGGAATTACAGCCCAACCCCAGTGTCTTGCAGTTGCCTTTTCCAACCACTAAACCACATGTCCAGGCCTGGATCTACCAAGAGTTCGATACAGTGTGTGGAAAACACTGTGTTCTGGGATGGGAAGGAGGATCACACATTTCTAAATCTTCCACAAGTATTAGGCTAGATGGCAAGGTGCTACTTGTGAGGACATGCCACCTGCTCGGGGAGATGAGCTTCTCCTGATACCGTATAAACATGTACTAGCAGAGCTTCAGATGTTAATCCAGAGCTAACAGGACCTGTGTGAAGAGATCAAGAAATCAATGCAGCAAGAGATTTTATTTCAATTAAAGATACATCTTGCTTGTGTCAGTTCTTGGAAGAAGTTGTTCTGTGTCCCTGACAACCTTGTATTCATGGGGCTGCTCCCAAAGTTCAGTAGCTTAGTTCTAGTGGAAATACCCAGGTCAAAACATCCACGTACATTTCAGCAGGTGGTCTGCTGCACCCTGATCCGATTCACTGGGTATCATGGACTTCATTCACCTGCAGAAGCCCAGCCCAGGACACTTCTGCACCCAGACTCAACACATTGCCAAGAAACACAACCAGGTACATGCAAGGCAGCATTTGCACCCGGCCCAGCATGTGGAACAGAAGTATCTCTCAAGAAGAGATGTGCATCTAGCCTGGCAGTCTCCCATCCCACTAAACAGGGCAACTCTGAAGTTTTAATGCAAGGCTGCTATTAGTACTGTAAGAAAGAATGACAAATATTTCACTGCTGAGGTGGTATAGCATCCTTTTAATTCTTTTTCAAACATATATAATGCTTACATTTGCATTTTGCTGATTTAATAATTAGTGAAATTCTTACATAATCATTAAAGTTATTTTTATTCAAGGTACATAAGAATACTGTTTATAAAAGTACTTCTTTCAATGAAACATTTTAAAACATTATTAGATCTTTGAAATGCCGTAGTCCCATTACACTTCATAACACAAAGTAGTCAGCAGCACAGGTATTTCAGTATTCTTTGCAATTGCATACATTCATTTAAATGTTTCATTTTCATTTTTTCCCCCTTGGAAGTATTTTATCTTAGATTTTAGGCCAACAGGCTTGCATAAAATCAATGCAGAATGGAAATGAACTCTGGTATCATTGTATTCATATGTGAAGTGTTTACCACTGAAGAGTGATTTACACTATATGTTTATACTTAATGCAATAAAAATAAAATCACACCACATATATCATGACTGACATTTTAAGTATCTTCTAGACACCACTTTCTTCCCCCCCCCC
>NDXB01015767.1:0-21921 GCA_002631895.1 Agapornis roseicollis | reverse complement strand
TTACCCCTTGTCCTGTCACTACAGTCCCTAATGAAGAGTCCCTCTCCAGCATCCCTATAGGCCCCTTCAGATACTGGAAGGCTGCTAGGAGGTGTCCACGCAGCCTTCTCTTCTCCAGGCTGAACAGCCCCAACTCTCTCAGCCTGTCTTCGTTCGGGAGATGCTCCAATCCCCAATCATCCTCGTGGCCCTCCTCTGGACTTGTTCCAACAGTTCCATGTCCTTTTTATGTTGAGGACACCAGAACTGCACACAATACTCCAGGTGAGGTCTCACAAGAGCAGAGTAGAGGGGCAGGATCACCTCCTTCAACCTGCTGGTCACGCTCCTTTTGATGCAGCCCAGGATACAGTTGGCTTTCTGGGCTGCAAGCGCACACTGAAGCCAGCTCATGTTCAGTTTCTCATCGACCACCACCCCCAAGTCATTCACCGCAGGGCTGCTCATCTTTGCCGTATTTCTGGGCACTGTTTGTTCCAGTGCCTTCATCCTTCAGCCTCTTTATATCCTCCTCTTCTCTCTCATGGACTGATTCCTTCCAGTCCTTCATTGTCTCTGCAGTATTCTGGCTGGTTTCACCTACTCACACACCTTCTTATTTCATTCTGGTTTTTTGTTTGCCTATTGCATCACTTCTGTTTTTCTGTTATGGTTGTTCTGCTGCTAAATCAAACCCAGACAAACCTAACCCTGATAGTTTTGTTTTTACTCCTCACTCACCTCTGCAAGTATTATTGACAATCCTGACAGGCAAACACTAAAGACAATAACATCAAGGTAATTTTTTTCCAGTTCTTCTTTATTCCCTCTTTTCTACACACTCACACCTCTATTGCACCATTTGAAAATCTGGGCACTACCAAAGGGGAGGCACCAATGTGGAGGTGCAGAAGGAAAATTACACCTCACAATTTTAGACTATTAACTTCTGTCACAGCTGACCCTGCTGGAATTATCACTGATGTTCAAAGTGCCACGTGGGAAAAATAGCTCACAGAAACATGGGAATCTAGTGAGGAAAGGATCCAAGACGAGTCACGGTGCAATAATGGAGTTTATTGTAACAGGCAAATCTACAGAGAATAAAGAAAAGAACCTGGCCATGGTAACCTGAAGGTGGACTGCTGCAGACAGACGTCCTGTATAATATTCTTATCAGAACTGCATCCTTTACGGAGAGCAAAAAGGCAAAAAATAAAATTGTCTCTATTCAAATATGCCTATAAGGATATTTCTAAACAGGAACTTTGTGAATTCATGTTTCTGAGTGAGCTTAAAATAACAATAAACCTTTAGCAAAACAGTTGAATGAGAAGGTGAGAGACTAACTCCATGTTATCCTAAACAGCCATGAGCTTACTTGATTAAAAAACTGGCTACAGCTTCTTAAATATGCTTCATTAAATGAGACACATTTCTGATCTGTTTCTGTAATTCTATGCCTCTTATCCTGAATGTCATTCCATTCTTGTTTGGCTCTTTGCAACAGAAATTCCCTTGAGATTACATCCCACTTTTTCTCCTCTGAAGTGGGATTTAGTCTGCAATTACAAAAAGCTGCCTTTTTCCCCTTCCACAGCAATCATGCCTGTTTTGTCCTGAGCAAATCTATTGCTGCACTTGGAACTGGTCTGGACTTGCCAGGTCCACCTTTGAGTATCTGGCAGCAAGCAGCTATTCTGCCCTGGGAGCAAGAATGATTTTGATTGTATAGAGCTAACTATCCTCCTCTCTGCCCTTTTCTTTGTGATAATGATTGAAGCCAAAGAACTTGTAAACTGGATAAATATTGTCTTTTTGTTCTGCCCATGCACAGCATACAGTACCTGATATGGCCATTAATAGGCTGTAGTGTGTTATAAAAGTAATAACAGCATCCCAGCAACAATAATAAACAATTCCAGAAATCCACCTGAAATTCACCTGATGTTTCACACCTGTCAAGCAGGGGAAGAGAGAACATTTCCTCACAGCAGGAGTGAACAGAGAATCACACTACACTTGAGAGCAGCTACAGATTCAAACAGCAAGGCAGGCAAGAATTTGCTTTCTTGCTCAGATTAAACCAATTCACATGGTAGTTTTACTTTCACAGAACTCTCTCTTACTTGCTTCACCAGGGAAGTATCATTTACATGAGTGTCCAACAGGGCAATCCTCATATTCACGGGGAGATATATGAAGATTTTATCTATCTAGGACGAATAGTCACCTAGGTACTAATTGCTACAGGACTTTGCATACCTGCTGATGAGTTAAGAGTAAATGCTCTAAATTGGTCTTATCTAAGAATGAATAACAAAACCTATTGCCTGATGTGTTTTACACTCCATGCAAGATAACCTGTGACAACTAGAGAAAACTTTAAATCTGTTTCAAACCCATAAGCCCTCAGGACCAAACACAGGTTTTTTGACCCAGCAGTGCTCTCATTCACTGCAGGACCATGTTTGCGTAGTAGACCTTGCTTTTGGGTGTATCAAAAAAACCCACAAAAAACCCACCACCAACAAATAATGAGTACATTTTGTGCATTTCTCTCCTGCATATAGTATCCTTGATGGATAAAATAAAATAATCTGGTCCCATGAGACCATTAAGATAACCAGACACGTTATTTTACTTCAAGGTAAAAGCCAGATGGTCCCCAAGATTGGTGCAATGCAACGCTTGAGAAAGAGCTTAACAACTGCCGTAGCTGTCACTTGTTCGTGCAGCCTGAGCCCTTATCTTTTGGCATATTCTTACATTCAGGTTGGTGAGCACAAGCAAATTATTGTCTCATTATGTAAATCAGATAATAATCCAACAGGTCTACTTTTAGCCTTCCTGGAGTCAGGTTCTTATATCTGCAACTGGGGCAAACTGTTCTGTACTACCTTAGTCTACTGTGGAATGCCAATGAAGAAAATGACTGAGAATGAATGTATTGTTGGACTTTCCACTCCAAGTGTCTTCATTTTGCATAAGGGGAGCTGAAGCACAGTAACAATGCCTTGCCCAGGGTCATGCAGGAAATGCTTTAGGAATGACACCATCCTTTCTGTAACTGGACAGCTGCATGCATTCTCTTCACAGGTCAATAACGCAGAATATGTTGGCAACTGGATACTCTAATCCAAAATATTGTCCTCCAGCCTTTTACAAAATGCACATTGATCCAAAGGAATTTACTCAAATTGACCAAAGCAAACTAAAATAGTTTAATGGGTTCTGGCTTGAGGTGAATAAGTTGTACGGAAAAAAAGAGGTATTACACCACACAAAGTGAGCCAGGAAATGCAGCACTACTGGGACAATGTGTAATGTTATCATAAAGAAAAAGTAGTACTTGATTTATGAATTAGTATTTTGTTGCACAGTCAGAGGGAGAAGTAATGTGATGGATGTTCTTTTTACAACTGGTCTCTTCTGTGTTATTTAAAGCCACAGCAGATTTAAGCTCCCAAGAGGTTTGATGTAAACAAACCAGACAACCCCATAATGTCAAACAGAACTCAGGTCAGAGGGAACACAGCCACTGTAGCTGCTTCTCTGAAAAGCTGCTGGAGCACATCAAGACCGTGCAGGCCCTCACTGCTCTGTTCCAGGACCCTCCTGTACCTGCCAGTCTGACTATGCTGCACTTGCAGTGGTGGTGAGACTTTTCTGGTCTTTGATGAGCTCAAAGTTAATTCCTTTTTTTAGCCTAGGTCCAAATATGAGACACGCTGATACTGCTAAAGAATAGGGAAAGCTCACAAAAGCAAGTTGTAGTTTCCTCCCACTAACTGGGTAAAATTACCAGATTTCTATATCCAGTTAGACAGTAATATTACATATTTTTTCCCTTAGCTCTGATCCATATTTCTACCTGTATTCATGATCACCTATCCTACTTCAGTAGCTGTAAAAGTTGAAGCCTACCAGACTGGTTATTTGTATAATTTGCTAAGAGTTATCTATTTCAATACTGGGACTTTGGAATCCATTTCCTCAGTGCTCAGGTAAGAGTGAATTAAGGTGTAGTTCTTTGCAAGACAGAAATCCAATGTGAGCCACAAGGAAAGAGAATCTAAACTGTAGGTGTGAGCTGACAGTATCCAAAAGAAATTCCCATATTGTTCCAAAAGTACTTGACCAGCCAATCCCACTGCACAAGACGCTTCACTAAGAATCAGCTGAATCTAATGTCACCATAATATTTTTTTTATTTAAAAAAACTCTTATATTTTTGTCAGTAAAATGTTCCAAAAGTTATTTTTCCAAAATTGCTGTTTGAACATAGAGCTTCAATTTAGTAAGTCCTTACTACTCCATGAAATCAGAGTATCAGCAAGGATCTTCCCATGAAGTGTGTGCCAGATGAATAAACACTAAACCAGAAAGACATTTCACTGAAGGGGAAGAAAAACCACGTGCTCTATCTTTCTGATAAGCAGTGACTAGAAGCCAAGTTTCTCTCATTTGGAAAGGAAGGAGTAAATCTGAAAGGATGATTAAATACTGAGAAGACTATCTTGACAGGACTCATTTAGTGTTTAAAATAAGCCACTGCACTTACTGCTCTGTTCTGCCAAACACATCATCTATATCCACAGTTAAAACTATGTATTACAGTGGAGTGTGTATAGCTGTAATACCTTTCTTATTATTACCATCAGTTCAACACACGATAATTTTGGTTCTCGATCCAGATTTAAATGCATGCTAAATTTAATGTGCTGTGATTTACACTGATGGAAATGATACAAATTTCTTTGCAGGTCTGCTTTAGTAACAAATGCTTTAAATGCTTTGCTAACAAAGGGCTTTGGTTCTTACAAACAACAACAAAAAAGAAAAAAAAACCTTTCCCATTTGTATTAGCTTTACTATAAATTTTTGTACATTTTTCTATATCTGGTTAGAGCAAATTTATTTTCATGCTTAAAGATAAATCCAATATTTTACTTTTTTGATTACCTCTGGTTTGGTTTCCAAAGAAAAGCTTTACGATTCATTAAGTGTCACCAGATAGAGGTGCCTCCAAAGTCACTGAAGTCTGTAAAGTTGAATCACTACTTCACATCTAATTATCCAATAGCCTCTCCCAGATTGATTACAGCCATCATGCAAATCCAACATCCAATTAAATTATTCAGGGACTCAGATTCCTCCCTTCAACCCCCTTTTAGTACAACACTGCTAGGTCCTTGAAGTGGACAGTCAGTGAAAATACATTGTTTAAAGGGCAGACAATAGCACATGGCACTTTCCGATTCAAGGACTATAGATAGGAGAAGTCCCAAGAACAATGGAAAATTGGTCTAACATTCTCAATCAAAAACTAAGAAAGTGGATTTTGTTTCATTTATTTAGGAGGATTAATAAAAATTACAACCCCTAATTTTTAAAAATCACATTGAAAATTTTAGAAGTTACAGGGTTTGTTGAATCTAGCCTTGGTAGAAGGGCTTTTCAGTGGTAAGTCACTGAATCAAAGGGATTTGTCACATTATCTTCAAGTTACCCAAACCAGTAAGCTGGCCTATTGTTATGACATTGCAGAACAATGTAGTTTTAGTCCTACACACTTGAGAAAAATGATAGTATCATGCTCTGAAAAATGTTCATGAACTACATTGTAGTCCTTTGCTACTGTCATCTCTAATCTAACCTACTCCTTAAGTGAAAATACTGAGTAGGGTTTTGCATCCAAGTGGGGAATTAGATTTAAATGCCAAAATCGAAGAACTTGCTTACTCAACACTCCTGAATTCCAGCTATAAGCCTGTTTAGCAAAGATCCCTAATTTGACTTCCACCTGTGATTTCCACCTCTGACAGCACTAGCTTCAAGCCAGTGGAACCACACCTTTGCCAAACCAGTTGAATTAAGGAATATGCCATAAGACAAATGATCCTTTTAAGAGATGCCATTAACTGATAGCACCTCCTCACTGTTATGGTATCAAATACTCAACAAAGGAATAATAATTTTGCTCTGTGCTCTTTGTAGATAAGGTACAAAACTGAGGCCCCACTTAAAAAATAAGGAATCCTTAAGAGTAAGGGTGTTCTCCATATTGCTTTAAGGGAAATCAATCCCAGATAATTGCAACCAACCTACAAAGCTGGCTCTTCAAGTTCAGGACGGATGATGCAGCTTGTTCACCAACTCCAACACACCACCACGCAGGTAAGGAAGGTTTGCAATAGCAACAACCAGAGTATTTCACTCACAGTGTTGCAACATCAGGTAAAACAGGTCCTCTATTATTTGTATGCCTGCCAAGCATTTGGTGAGGCAAGATGCTGTATAACACAGAAGAAATTATCACATGGCTCCCCAAATTATTGTACACACTGTACTGGACTTCTTCAACATAGTCATATAGAGATATTGGAAAACAGAATAAACTAGGGAGGGCCAATGCTGCTGGAGAAACTGAAATTGCATCTCATCTTACCTCAACAGTGAAGAGCTCAGATGTCACAAATGCACGTTCTTGGTTGATATCCAAAACTCTAGACCAAACAGGGATAAATTAGAGATCACAACAAGCCTTTGTCATTGTAAAACAGTTTCTGTAAGTGTCTTGACAGTAACTATCTTTGCTGGGGTTTATATTTGATACTTACTCTATGCTGCAAAGGTGCTTTCACATTCCCAAGAAAAATGAGGGAAATTAAAGGTGGTTTTGTTTTGTTTTGTTTTGTTTTGTTTTTAAATATAACAAGAAAAAACCCCTTTGATTAAGTAGTTACTTACAGACTTGACTTCAGAGAACATTTGTAAACATGCCCAAATCTTTAATAATCTTTGTGCTACTCTGTGATTATATTTCCGTACTCTGATTTACCTTACTTCTTCCCGAGCCAAAACCTCTAGTAGCTTTGAAATGTCTCCTGGGCAGTCAGAAAGCACAAGGGAAAATCTGCATACTCTGTTATCAAGGGTCAGGGCACGAGCTATGCACTGCTGCAGCAAATGTAATTCCAAGTTTCCACTGCATATAACAACTGCCACTCTGGAAACAGAGAGAAAAATAGGATTTTTGATTAGCACTTGTCTGTGCAAAGGAACCATAAGTCACAGACACTGTATTCAATATCAGCTTAGGATCCGCTAGACCACCCTTCAATAAATATGTATTATATGTCAGTGGGGCTCCTGGCTCTCAGTATCAACTGTGTGCAGGCCATGGGAGCCTAGAAGCCAGCTGCGTTAGTTGACCTGAAATTTTGTTTTCATTTTGCTTTTCCTGGAGGTCTTGGTTTGGTTAGAGATAATCAGCTGGAAAAGTCTCTCTCTGGGTCAGATTTTAAAAACGTGACATCATTTTCCCTGGAGGTTCCAAGTCTCACCTTATTAATGGTTAGGCAACATGTATGTTTAAGGCATACATTCTGGACTATGTCCTGAGCCAAGACCCAATCTCCTTAAGTACCAAGTACTCAAACCCAGATACAAGAAGGCACTTACCCACACTTTTAACACTAAGCACAAGTGTAATCCCATTGCCTGTCTGGGCAGGAGTTCTCGGGGTCGTGAGGCAGCTGCCACTGAGCAACTGCAGAAGACAGCTTACCTCTTGTCCCACCACAGGCAGGGCTAATTTCCACACGTGGAACAAGAGAGGCCAACAGTCTGACAAGATCAGGATGCTCTCCTGGCAGACGTGACCATGCCTTTTGGAGCTGTGTGTAACTGCCTTTCCCCACCCATTAGAGAATACAGGAAAATTACAGGATTTGTCAGGTCTCCAGGCTGCATTAATCTTGTTCAACATGGTCTTCTGAACCGTGAGTGGTCTCTTCAGCCTAAAGTAGGCAGCACAGATACTAAGCCCATTGCCAGTTCATGGGCACAAACTGCCTCATTACTCATAAAACAAGCAGCTTCTCTCCATTTCCTGGGACCAAGGCACTCAACCCTTTAAGTGCCACAGTTCCCTGCTTTGCTACATGTTCCCTGTTTTGGCACATGTTCATATTTTGCCACAGTTCCTTGTTTGCAATAGCTGCCATACCTTTTACCCTTCAACTCTGGCAGCTTCCCTGCAACCAGTGCTGCAAGGCCAATGGCCCCTTCTGCATCAACTGTGGCTCGCTCATACTCCAGCAGTCTCAGCATAGAAATGAGGATGTCTTCCTCCCTGAAAGCAAAAGACTTGTGTCAAAACAAAACAAAACAAAACAAGATACCAATAGCAGAAGACAATACATTTATATATAAATGGATTCCTTTCACCCTCCCAGGTACATATGACCCCAAAGTAGTGTTACCGAAAGCTGTGCTGCCAGGGTGAATGTATATCTCAGTCTTGATATTAACTGAAAGAAAGGGTAGCATTTTAACTAGAACCATTGTGCTAACTAAATCCTAGTGGTAAGTATATTCTGCCAACTTGACCTTTCTGTAAAGATTTAGAAGCATTTTGTCAAAGGCTGCCTTCGTGTGTTGTAGAATACAACCAGGACAAATTTTACACCCAGATGCATGACGAGGTACTAGCAGCAGGGGAAGTTTTGCCCAAAGGGGTCAGTTTGAATGATGCATGACTTAGTATTAGGTACTCCTGTGAGCAGCAGGGAGTTGGACTCCATGGTCCTTTATGTGGCTCTCCCAGCTTGAGATAATCTACGATTCTATGATATGTGGGATTGGGTTCAGTGTCTTCTGTGCCCCTCTTGGAAGGAAAGGCACCCTATCAGCACCATGCTGTCACAGCATGTGCATGATGGCAACTCCAGCCAACCTGCTCTCCACTGTGTGTGAAGAACCACCACATCCTGGTGGTGCAGCACATTTTTCACACACAGCAGTGCTCACCCAGTATTATTAATTTCACTGGTTTTGTTTACCCACCTCACAGCAACAACTTTATCCACAAGTTTTCCAGTCAGCTGCAAAGAATTGCTGCCAAAGCAAAGTCCACTCACATCTGCAGATTTCAAAAGGCAAAAATATGAAGCTGGCTGCTTTAGACAAGTTCAACATCTTTCAGATCTCTGGCTTTTTTGTCTCCTTAACAAATGCAGCACACTGCTGTCATACAATAATAAGTTGCTTGACTTTTTTATGTGACAGAAATACTTTTGGTAATGAAAGACCAAATCTCGCAGAAAGATTTTGGCATTTTGGACCCCTTTAAGAAAGTTTTGATTCTTCACTAGCATCGTTGCACTGCAACAGTGACCTTGCAGCCAGCACTTTGCACTGCTTGAAGGAGAGAAGAACCAAACATGGCATGAGGTTTGTTAACTATACCAGGACAGTTAACAAATATGTGCAGAAACAGGTAGAGCTAATCAAGAGAGTTGCTTATGAAACTCCTATTTAATTGAGAGCTTCCAGAGATTTGGACATCAGGTAAACAGAATATTTTTACATTGCTTAACAGTTGAGGGTTTTCGAGCAAGTGATATAGAAACAACTCTATTGTTTATAAACACTGTTGTTCAGAGAACAGTTTTCTAAGTCTAAATATTTAAGCATAGCATTTTTCTGCCTTCTTACAAATCAGTCTTTCACATAAGGGCTTTCCCATTGACTTCACTGGTTAAGGTGCTGTTTGTGAGCACAATGGTCAGACAAAGAAAGCATTCACCTGAACATTTCACGTGCACTGTAAATAGTATTGTACCCCAGGGAGGTGGTGGGAGAAATGTGGTAGAAGTTGCCTCTACAGCTTGAGTTGAATTCTGACTCTTCAAAGATTTCCTTTAAAATACATTTGAACTGAATTATTGAGAAAATAATACGATTGGATAACTCAATTACAAACTTTGTTTTACCTCCAAAAGAATAATGCATTCTCTTACCTCCATAAAAGTGGTGATTGCTGCAAGCCTGGTCTTCAATTGGATGGCCAGCTTTTAGGGACTCTTGCAATACAGGGAAACTTTCAGATTCAACCCCCTGGGGAAGACAAGAGTTAACTTTTTATTGATCGAGTTATAACAGAAATCACCACCAAAGTGGATACCAAAAAAAGCTGCACAAATCTTCCTTTTCAAATTAATAATAAATTTCAATTTGCATAATAATTGTACTATCATATAACTTATCCTGTGTTTTATTTAGGGCCTAACTTCTCCAGTAAGAAATCATTTCAAGACACAGAACTGGATTTCATTTGCTTTGGGAGTCTTTCCCACATTGTTTCTTAAATCCAGTCAACCAGCCAAAGGACAGGACGCTCCCCAGGCTGTCAGAGTCTCTTCTCCCAGGTGAAGCCCATAGGATCAGATAGTCCCTGTCCCCAGCACATGCAACCTCTGCCAGTGTAGAAGTAGATACCAGTGTATTGTTATCACTAGATACCAGTGTCTTTTGAAAATAGCTGTGGCAAAGCTGTTAAAATGCAATGCTTTGTAGGTTAAAGGAAACTTACAATTACAGAAATATGTGGGTTGAGGTGCTTGAGTGCAGCAGCTGACCCTGCCAGCAGGCCACAGTGGCCTCCTGCAGGGAAAATCACCGCGTCCAGCTTTGGCACCTGCTCGTACACCTCTAGTCCCACAGTTCCCAGGCCTGACAGGTACACAGCACTATCCTCCCTGTGGGAAGGAAGGGCACAGCTCAGGGTTCACAGTAGTCAACACAACAATTGTTCATTGTTCAGGAGAAAAAGGTACGTGAGAGTAAATCACAAGTACAATGCAGGAAGGAGGCAGTACACCAGGACATTGCATCAGACAAACCATCATGTGCTGCTACCTACTGAGAGAGAACTCGGGCCTTTGCCAAACCCCACAAATAGCCTTCAGGCTGAAGAGCACTTATCTCTGTTGTTACCAGCATCAGGTGTCTACAGAGCTGGTGAGATAAAAGTCATGTTTCCACTGCCATCAGTTCCTTCAGCTACATAAATTCTTAATGCTGCAGTCAAAACTAAAATCAAAGTCTCAAAAGGAAATTTTCTTCTTTTTGTAAGTGGAATTTAGTGCTTGTGATGAATGTGAATTTTCATGAAATATAAACACTGTGTTCAACCTCACAAATACTAGACAGAATCCAACAGAGTTAAGCCTTTCCACAATCCAGGGCCAATATCTGATACCTTCACATTACTCTGGAAGACTCTGAAAGAGTAAGAGAAGCATTTAGTTATGCCAAAATACTCACTGATAAAACAGTGATGAAACAGTTTCAGGCAAAGGTAATAATAGAGCAGAAGTAGGGATGGGCAGAGTCAAAAGTCTGAAGAGAAGTCCACTGTACAGTCTCATTTTATTTAAAAGTTAGCAATGATGTAAATGTAGAATGGCATATGAACAAAAAAGCCCCAACCCAAACTAGGAGATCTTTGTATGCTTGTAAGTTCTGCTTTTTCTTTCAAAAGGATAAGCAAACAGAATTATAGATCAAATGATTTCACCTGATTTACTTGACCCAGGGCATTTGGGTACTATGAAGCTAAGCTTTTATTACTGTTAGATATGCACAGAGCTTAGCACAAAAGCACAGGATGCCTGCAAGGTGGAAAGCAAGGCCCTCTTGAGAAGTTACCTCACATACATGGCAAAACACAGCAAGTTCCCACAGCACAGCTAGAGACTGTCATTGTGGGATGAGTAACTGAACCCTTGAATTTATTGTCTTTATCAAGATACTGAAGGAGCTCTCTCCCTTTTCTTATTTGTGGCAAAGTATATTACTGGTCTGGTGAACAGGTTCGGTCTCATGAAAAATTCTTATTCACAAATAACATTCAGAATTGAGTTTGCAGAGTTACATCTGCCATGGTCACATGGGAAATAATGAGACCCTGCAAAAATGAATGAGGACCTGGAATATTCAATTTAGGAGTAAAACTTCACTAGCAACTGAAAACTGTGCCTCTGACTCACAAATCAACCTTTCTCACATCATCCCAGAGGTATTGTGTTACTCACTGGCAATATTCACATTGCATTTATAATGAGGTTCTGAACACCTATAGTTACTAAAAATCCCATGTCACCTAGGCAGTAATTAGGTAGACTTAATGATTGAATTCCAGTTTAAAAAATCACACTTAATTCCTGGAATTTCCCAGGAAGTTGCAGTTGGATAAAAAGTTTCCTTCCTCTATTTGAATTCTGGCACTATCATTTTCATAACATAGTATTTTAGTTGTGCTCAAGAAATGGGAAGAACTGACATTGACACATCCTACACAGGACATCACCTATGCAGGTAAAACCAAACACAGGCACACAATGTCTATTTCAGGAAGAAAAGAATGAATTTTTGGTTAAGAAAATCCAGAACCCAAATTGCTAGGGATTTCATGCAACCTAGAATTAAACTGAAATAAAATGACATTTCAGAAGTTCCATTCTAAAGCACAGGAGATCAGCTGATGTTTTACAGACAGCTTTGGCTAGTGACAAGGAATGTGTGTCAGCACGCCTTGAAGATGCCTGGCTACTCATATATGCATACATCTCCCTGGGAAAGCTCTCCCAGTCTACACCTAACAAAATATGTTTCAGGCATCCCATTATAAAGAGGTTTACAAAAGTAGTGAGGGATTTTCTATTCTTTTTTTCTTCTCCAGGGTGTGAAAAATTACATCTATGAAGTCTTAATTAAACAGAGTAACAGATTAAATAACTGTTTCTTGTAACATGAAATGCCTGTTACTTGTAACCTGAAATAAATCAAAATGCTTTGATATTATTAATGGTAACATGTACATTTCAAGACCCTCAATGCTACATACTGAAGTTCTCCACACGTGCTGTCCCTGGAGCTTCGTGAACCTGGAGAATATCTACATTGTGTAATATAAATAATTACCTGGGAAGGAGGGGATGATTAAATATGAAATTACCATAGAATTTTTCTTATGTGCAAACATGATAGCTGGTGCAAGCTGGCTGGGAATTAACACATCAACTGAAAAATGGCTGACAGGAATTTGGAAATCACCAAATTCTGGAAAGCAAAGTGGTTTTCAAAGAAAGCTTAAATGGGTTTAAAATTCAGTGGGATCTAGGGAAACTCATTCCCTTAGGTTTCTTTGAAAGTCTCAGTCTGGTACAAGGTTGTGCCCTTGGTGACGGACAAGGCAGATCAACCAGCCCTGTGAGCCACCTGCTGCTGGCAGAGCTAACAGTGTAGCTGAAGTGTACAGTTTTTAATATTGCCGTCCCAACAAACCAGCCGGGAAAGAAATGAGGACTTTCTCCATTTTGCTCATCCTGACATACTCTTTCCAAGCAACTTTACTCATTATTACTATGTTTAATTTAGTAGTGCCTAGCAGCTGAAAGGAAACACACACTCGATGTAGTAGGTGCCTTACAAACACGAAGTGGTGGATGAAGCCTGCACAGAGGCAGTGACAGGGATGGAGAATAACATTCCAGCTCAGTGCATCAGAGGGACTGCCAGCTACCTCATGCTAATGATTCATCCCTCCATGTTTTGGAAATCTCACTTGAAAGAAAGGTAGGAAAATGAAAGAAAAGGGGATGGAAAGGCAGAAGAGACTGGAGAGGGAAAAAAAAAAGAAAAAAGAAAAAAAAAGGGAAAATGGATCAGTTCTAAATATTTTTGTTCGTCGTCTTATTCTAATGATTTTATTAGATTCCTCTTGTTCAATAACCTTAAATACTTCAATTTATAGTCATCCTTAGCTACTTTAAATACACATGTGAAGTAACCTCTTAGTCATCTTTTTTCAAGGCATAATCACAGTTTTGTCACTCACATGGGATATGTGAAAATTTCTCAGCATTAACCTTCTTTTGCTCTACACTATGCCACTGAATCCTTTGCCCTGAAGTAGCTTTTAGCCACCTTATACCAACCAGAGACCAAAAATGAATGCTAGCCTTAATGCTTTCTTACAGGGTTCATAAAAAGTTAGCATATACCCATTACCACACTAGCCCATATAATTTCTATTCAGGAAGTTTGCCTAATCTGGGGGAAGATTGTTTTATTTTGTTTTCCATCCCCAGTTGATATAGAAAGAGTCATGATTTTTCCCTAGGAATATGTAACTGTCCATACTCCAGGTTATGGGAACATTTTGATGATTTGTGATCAATTTTTAAATAAAGTAATTGTTTCTGCAGAGCTGCAAAAGTATCTAATGTCATCTTTCTAATCAGTCTGACTCTGCACTTACTCTTCGAGGTAGAGATAACCATTCTCCTGTGCCAACCTTCTTGCATGCGTCTGGGAATCCTTAGCTGTAGTGCCATAGGATATAACCATGGCACCATACTCACGGCACATTTTCACTCTGGCTGGGGATGTGCTGGTTGACATGATGACAAACACTGGAATGCGGAGCTCTGAGGCATGGTAAGCAACAGCCATAGAAAAGTTACTGTCTGAAGCCACAATCACCCCCTTTCTTTGCTGATCCTGAAAAAACAAGATTGCTTATTGTACATTATGTAGTGTCACAAAGTTATCCCATATGATCCTGAATCATTCTAATCAGCATCTCCCATATGAAGACAGGCTGAGAGAGTTGGGGCTGTTCAGCCTGGGGAAGAGAAGGCTGCGTGGACACCTCCTAGCAGCCTTCCAGTATCTGAAGGGGGCCTATAGGGATGCTGGAGAGGGACTCTTCATTAGGGACTGTAGTGACAGGACAAGGGGTAACCAGTTCAAACTTAAACAGGAGAGGTTTAGATTGAATATAAGGAAGAAATTCTTTCCTGTTAGGGTGGTGAGATGCTGGAATGGGTTGGCCAGGGAGGTTGTGAGTGCTCCATCCCTGGCAGTGTTCAAGGCCAGGTTGGATGAAGCCTTGGGTGACATGGTTTAGTGTGAGGTGTCCCTGGTTATGGCAGGGGGGTTGGAACTAGATGATCTTAAGGTCCTTTCCAACCCTAACTATTCTATGATTCTATCTGACTTCCTTCTTTTCCTCTACTAGCTGATCACATTATGGTATTATGAGACAATATATGCATATCTGGTATGATCTCAGGACATACAGAGCTAAGACAGCACAAGATCAATCCCTGTTCCTACACTCCTTTGGTCTCAATTCTTGTTCCACTGGAATTAGCTGTAAAACTCCAGTTGATCTCAGAAGAGCCAGTATGTGGCCCCTCAGAGCCTATATTTGGTCCCTCTTCCCTACCTCTGTGAAATTATTTCATTTCAGGTTTCCCTTTAATAGAAGGATTTATTCATCTTATTACAAAATTGCAGGAATAACCACTGTTTCTGGGCTGCTGTATCATGCCAATTATAATTATTACTGCTGCAGAGACTCAATAATCTCCAACAGCAAATGATAAACAAACTATTCATAACTGAAATTCATTACAAAATCATCTGGTGATCCAGATTATTCTCATCACTCATTGTAGTTCAATTTCATCACCATTTCAAGTTTGGTGGCTTCAACATGTCAGAACCATAGTAAGCATGCAAACCCTTTCACCTAAATTCCATTTAAAATGCTGATGTCTACAATTTGCAAGCTTTTCTTTCAAATATTTTTAAGCATTTTATGAGCAATTGGCCAAAGATAAATTAAGTAATATTTTCAAATACTTTCAGACCTATCTATGCTGTTCCACACAATGCTTCAAAAGGCAAGAAAAGAATGTCCAATGCAGGTAAAAAATATCTTTAATTATGCTCCATCCATGTCTGTGAAGCAGACAGGCCAGTAGAGTTGGGGCTGTTCAGCCTGCAAAAGAGAAGACTCCAGGGAGACCTTAGGGCAGCCTTCCAGTGCCTAAAGAGGGCCTAAAAGAAATCTGGAGAGGGAGTTTTTGCAAGGACCTGTAGTGAAAGGACAAAGGGCTTTAAACTGAAAAGAGGGTAGATTTAGATTAGATATTAGGAAAAAAATTCTTTACTGTGAGAAAACAGGTTGCCCAGAGAAATGGTTGCCCCATCTCTGGATGTGTTCACGGCCAGGTTGGATGGGGCTCTGAGCAACCTGATCAAGTGGAAGGTGTCCCTGCCCATGGGTGTTGGAATGAGATAATCTGTAAGGTTCCTTCCAACCCAAACCATCCTATGAGCCTATGATTCTATGATCTATTTCTTCTTTAATGCTGATATTTTGTTATACCTGAGGCAGTGATGTCAGAAGGTAAATTACACCTCTTTCCTTCACAGATCCCGTGTACTGGAGGAACTCCTTCTTTAGGTAGATGTCCATTCCATACTGCTTAGATAGCCTAGAATACTGGAGTATAGAAATGTTACTATGGCAATACATGTAAAATTAAGAAAAACCTTCCACACCCCATCAGCTCCCTCATGAGGCATGCATCCAGCTTCTATGTAAGAGCTCTGAAATGTAAATTTCATAATGTGCTTCTTTAGACATACATGACAGTGTTACCTACCAGATTCTTCTGGTTTATGGAAGTAATTTTCAAACATGCAGCTGTGAAATATGTACCCCATGCCATTATAAATTCTGAAAACAGTACTTTTTTTAGTCTTAGTGTTCAAATACATATATTAAAATAAGTATTTTCAATTATTTAAAGAAACAGCCTATGGTCTGATATTTCAGCATTTGTCAGAACTGGATGTTGAATACCTCAAACGTAAAATCATCTCCTAAATACAAAAGCAGTCAGAAAATTCCTCCTATTGCGTCTTTGGTATAGTTTCTGACACTGAATCACTACTGACTATTGTCCATTTTGCACCCTAAGGCCACTACAACATTAGTAAAGACATCTCTTGTTTGAAGAGTGGTAGAAATAATAAAAAGCATTGCCCAGGAGTGTAAGTGTAAGCAGCAGCTGTTTAAATCTGTTCAGAGTTTGGGACAGAAAGGACCCCTGAGCTGAGAGGAATTAGCAAGCAGAGTACATGTGATGCAGTGTCCAAAATGCGTGACTTTTTAATTCTTTTTAATGGCAAAACTTTTTATAGTAAGACACCCACAGCATGCACCACCATAATAATCTTCTATTACCACATTCTCTAAACCAAGAGTTTTAAACAAGATAACTTGTAAACTAGAGCTTCCGTAAGCCTGTGCGTTCCAGATCCCTAGGCTTACTCCGTCTCTGTTTAGTAATTGGCTCTATTTCTTTCACTGGCTGCCAAAGTACATGAGAACCTAGGGTTTAGGGGATCAATCCCTTATTCATGATAATTCACAGAGAGACAGGTTAAAAGACAGCATGACAATATATTTTAAATATTTGTCTCAAGAAGTATCTGGCAGTGTCGTGCATACAGTGTATAGTGTACAGAGTAATGCGTACTGACATTTTCTAGACTGCGGCACTTTCAAAGTGAATTTATGTAAACTACATATATCTGAAACAGGTACTTGATTTAAGGTATAGTATAAAACTAAACATTTCAGACGACTGTTTCAAGGCTTTTTAGTGGTTCACAAGCATACGTTAACTTCCTCACCCATAGGTGGGGCCAGATTCTCTATTTTCTCTCTGAAAATCCTGCAACAGGAGTTACCACTTGCTGCTCCTTTGTAAACCTGGCTGCAGAACTGAAAGAATGGAAAGTGCTTAGTACACTAATAAGATAACAGTTTCTGTCCTAAACAGAAATGCCAATCAGAACAAGAACAAGAACACTAGATAAGAAACAGTACATCACTGGCTCCTCACACACTGTACTAGTTCTATCATTTTTAGTTTTGTAGAAAATCTCGGATTCTAGAGTGAACAATGAGAAAAAAAATTAGAACAAATTAATCTTGTAACTGTAAAGTTGCCAAGTTTCCTACATTTAAACATTTGTCATTAAGTTACTCTTTACCACTGAGGTGGTGTATTTCAGATTATTATTTTCTTTAATTTCGATACTCAATATTTTAACTCTTTGTATTTTCCTTTTTTGTGTCTTTTATCAGTGGCTTCCTTTCACATAACTAAATATAGCAATTTGTTCCAGCAAAGGAGGTGTCAGTGCTATTTCCAGCTGTACTGTCCTGATGCGTGACCTTGTAAGACTCACCAAATCAACCTCTAAGTTTCCCCTTTTGTGACCATGATCTTACCTAAGGACTACAGATACTATGTCTAACATAAAACACACAGCACGGCCTACATTGGGCGTTCACAAAGCTAACTCAAAACAACCCTTAAAGTTCCTACATCAGGAACTTAACCCAAGTTAGTGCTAATTCCTTGTTTCCCTATAGTGAGGGCATCTATAACATCTGTCACATGCCATATGTCAGCTCCAGGGAAACTACTGCATAAGGATCCAGGGCACTTTATTCATAGTCTTACCTGAAGATAGGAATCACCCTGCAATGTGTTGCTCCATTCAATTAACTGAATGGGTTACAGTTATAGCTGCTTTTTTAACCCACACAAATGTCCCTGAAAGGGGCTCTTACCTCTCAGGAATGAGTTAAAATAAAGATTATCTGTGTTTTTCCTGACACCACTCTGTGCTTTCAATACATATGCATGAAACGTATATTAATGACTTCTGTGAGAATATTACCTTGAACAGCAACAGTCATGGGCTATTTTCATGCTAAATCAAGTGGGGATATAGGTTTTCCACTGATCATCCCAAAAGCATAGTTTATAAAAAGAGACTGAAGAAAGTTAGCCTGTTTAGCTTGGCACAGTAAATGCAGAAAGGGGATACAGCCATGTTGCACAAACTCACCAGGGACACCAAAGAGAAAAGAACTATTCAAGTTGAGGGGTGTCATGGTTTAACCACAGCTGGCAGCTAAGCACTACATAGCTATTCATTTACTCCATATCCCAGCCAAACGGGGAGGGGAAAGACAATTGGAAGGGTAAAAGTGAGAAAACTGGAATAAGAACATCATAATAGTNAAGTTGTATGGTAATACCTCCTAAGAATGTCTTAACTGATAAAATACAGTTAACGTTGGTAAGCTCATAGAGAGAAAGAATAGATTCAGGTACCTCTGTTCTATGTAAATAGCAAAGTCCTCAGGAAAAAATAAAAAAAAAAAAACAAAAAAGTAAAAAAAAAAAAAACAAAACAAAAAAAAACAACCTAAAGAAGGAAAAAGAAATTAAAAGGAAAATAACAAAGAGAAATAAAACCCAAGAAAGGCAAGTGATGCAAATGAAAACAATTGCTCTTCATCAACCTGTTGATATCCAGTCAATCCCTGAGCAGTGGCCCCATGGCCTGCCTTCCCCCTAGTTTTAATGCTGAGCCTGATGCCATACGGTCTGGCATATCCCTTGAGTCAGTTGTGTTCCCTCTCAGCTTCTTGTGCACCCCCAGCCTTTGCTGGTGGGGTGGGGTGAGAAGAGGAAAGGTCTTGACTTAGTGTGAGTACTGCTCAGTGATAACAAAAATATCCCTGTGTTACCAACGCTGTTTCCATCACAAATCCAAATCATAGCCTATACTAGCCACTGCGCAGAAAATTAACTTTACCCCAGCCAAAACTAGCATAAAGGGCAAAGCTGTCTGAGAACAAATGGTGTGAATTGACCAAAGAGATCTTAACTACTTGTGAGCAGGAGTGTGATCAGTTTATAGAAAATTTTAAGTTACATGGAAGCCTGTAGGAGCAGAAGATGAACTCAGTGGTACAGTCTCACCTTTCTTGCATGAGGATGTTTTGACCGATTAATTTTCAGAGTGGAAGCCATACCTTGAGAGCATGTAGATGTCTCAGGGGATGGGACCAAAGGGCACTCTACTAACTTTGAGCTGTTGGTCTGATCCATCTGAGATGAAGGTGTGAATGAGGTCCTTCAATGACACACATGGCCAAGGTTCCTGCAGTCTCACACTGGCAGATGTACAGAGGCTGTATCCTTTAACTGTTTGTCAGAAGTGCAGGGAAGGGATGATCCAGTCTATCGAAGGATACAGAGCTGGCTAGTTCTGCTTTTTGAATCAAGTCGTGACACTCTCACTCTCCCACCCATAGACCTACCTTTGTACAGCAAGATTAAATCCACCTAACAAATATGACCAGAGTTGTCAAATGCAGAGAGATGAAGAGTTCGCTACCTGCAATATAAATGCAACTTTTCTTTTTCTGGGACAGTGTCTCAACAAAAGCAGAAGATTGACACTTTTGTCTAGAGCACTGTCTGTATTCTTGAGCATGAGAGTTTTGGTGACAAATGATGCAACGTGCAGCATTTGGTACACTCCCTCTGTTAGCCCCTCTGGCCACCCATGCTGCATGTGTGTTTGCTCACTCCCACTGCTGCCTCCCCGAGCAAGCCGCCTTCTCCACTCTGAAAGGAAATCCAGGTACAGCCAGCAGAATGGTTTACTCCTGCATCGCTCTGAACACATATGAAATATATGAATGTAAAATGCATCCAGTTCCACTCCCTGCATTCTGGCCAACACTACCCCGCAAGATTTTTGTATCACCTTACAGCGCCAAATGGTCATGTACCATGCCCTTTGTCACAAGACACACTTCTTCAGCAGTATGCTACAGAAAACAGCTACCCTTAATCTGGGAACTCTAAGCTAAAAAAGAACCCCCAAAAGCAATTACATTGTCCCTGAAACAGCAGGCACTATCTGGGAACCAGGAGAACTGCTGCTCCTTGTAGACCCAACCACTTTGTTCCAGGGGCTGTTAACCCCAAGCAGTGGTTCAGACACTAAGGTCCTTTCTCTGTGCAGGATAGAAAGATAATCCATAGGCAGTGAGGCTTGAGGGTGCTTCAGGTCAGCATCGGGAGATCAATTTTGGGCTGCTGCTGTGAATTGCCATTTGGCAAAGACACTTTTCATCCAACACAGGAAAGAGAGGTTTGCCACAGAGTGCCTATAGCAGCCTTCATGAAGAGCTTCCCTCGGTGGAAATACACTACAAATTAAATAGCCTGCCAATGTACTTCTCTTACAGCTTAGCAAATGCTTATATGTCTATGGGAATTTTATGTTTGTGCATCTGTGTCATTTTGAAGACACACGTGGCACAACCATCTGGTTACAGAACATAGTAACATGGCCAGGTTGGGAAGGAAAATCTGTACCTTCAACCTCTCCAAACACGAAGGCTGGTTCCAAACCAGACCCTCCCACCAGACTGCTTACCCAAACACCAATAGTCTGTATCTCCAACTCAGGTTCCTTGTAGCAAGAGGTTTTCACTGGGAGCATAATACCACAGTGCAGTAAGTCTGTGTCTAATGAGGTTTATCCTTTGTTTGCAGGTCACTGCGATCTTTGAGAATTTAGGTTAATGTTAACAGGTAAGAAGAAAATTATTATTGATAGTTAACAACAATTTATAAGAACATGAGTCATTGTACACAGATCTGCTGCAACTCACACATACTCTTCCTTCATTTCTGATTAACTTTCATAAGGCAAATAAAAGAAACATGCAAAGCCATAAAGACTCCCTACCATGCAGGGGGTTTTCTGAACACTGCACTGGATTTTGAAAGCTGCTGCACTAATATCTTCAAATCGAATCAGCTTGTTACAGCTTGACAGGCTGGTCCTACTGCTTGACTGAGGGATGTGGGAAAGACCATCCCTAAGTAACTCCTCGTTACGGCTCACGATCTTCATTTCCCAGGTCTTCACATCCCCGTTCAGGTAATCCTCATCACCAAAATCCTTCAGTCTCTCAGGGTTGATAGAGGGTGGCTTCTGCCCAATAAGGCCATTTCTTATCGGCCCATCCTTACAACAGTGAAGATCACAAAGTGCTGGGGCATCTTGTTTCTTTATTTTATTGTCATCCCTACAAACAAATAAAAGAAACTTGTTAGGAAAGCTGGAACGATTAAAGGCTTGACATTTGGCATTTAAGAAGGATGCACATCTCAGTTGCTGTTTGCAAGCCTCAAACAGGCAGACTGAATTACTACTGTTATATTACCTGTCATGTGGGGGGTGGATTCAGAAGAGGTTTAATGGAGATGTAATTACAACAGATGAGAGGAGCATGACCAGGAAGTCGAAGGAGGTGATCCTACCCCTCTACTCTGATCTCGTGAGACCTCACCTGGAGCACTGTGTGCAGTTCTGGTGTCCTCAACATCAAAAGGACAT
>NDXB01015766.1:513-52405 GCA_002631895.1 Agapornis roseicollis | reverse complement strand
AAAATCAAGCAGATGGTGAGTGAGAACCATAAAAATACAGAGAACTTGAGCCGTCCCAGGGGTCTCCCCCATCTTCACCTTCAGCAGGCACTCATGGAATGAGGTGGATGGAGTGGAGCAAGGATAAGGAACTGGATCACTGAATCCTAGATTCTGATAGAGCTGAATCACAGAAACTAGCAGATTTCAACTTTGGGCCAAGACATGGGACTATTAGGTCTAGCGGCTCTTCTANGGAATGAGGTGGATGGAGTGGAGCAAGGATAAGGAACTGGATCACTGAATCCTAGATTCTGATAGAGCTGAATCACAGAAACTAGCAGATTTCAACTTTGGGCCAAGACATGGGACTATTAGGTCTAGCCTTCAGGCTCTTCTATTGAGTTTTTAGCCAGAAATTATCTAGAGTCCCATTTCACCCAAATAGTAGATGCCTTCTTCCATCCAAATGAAAACAGTTAGAAAAATCCCAAGTAATAGGACTCAGTTATCAAACCTGATTTGTTCTTGGGACACTCAGAAGAAGTAAGTGTGATAAAGATGTGCATTACCTAGAAATTACGTAGTAGAAATCTGTAATGCAACACGAACCTGGACTGCCTTAACCGGAGCATCTTTGGAACTCTTGAAAACATATATAACACTACAGACACTGAGGTAGTTCATGCTGGTTACAGCTGGCTGGACACTGGATTTTTTTGCACGATACAGTGGGAATTTGAAAAGATGAATGATCTTGATTCACAGCATGCATAGGGAAGTACTTATTTGCTGCAGTCATTTTTAATGCTGAAGCTGACTACAAAATTTAAATCTTAAAGTCAAAGTTGAAATATCAGAACAATTTAAGAGATAACTAGGCTACTTCCATTTTAGAAGGTGGATATATTTATGTCATAATATCTAATTGCTTTTGTGTTATTTATTCAAACATTTATAACAGATTCAGCCACATAGCAGGGAATAGAGTTACAATGAATAATTTGCATTTTTTTATTCAGTGTAAATTAATTCAGGTCTCCAACCACTATGGGAATTAGCATTATACATACAGTAAAAGGGCTGAAATGGTAGGTTAAAATAATGCACCATAAATGTTCCCACTGAATATTTTGAACTTTTTTTCATTTCCTATTATCATAGATTATTCTGTTTATGGATGCTGGGGTGAAAGAAGATTCCTGTTTCTAATAAGAAAGACCCTCTTGTTCAGAAGGTTCATGAGGGAGACTTAGCAATAGATTTTGTAGAGATGCTTCACTCCAGGAAAGCTTTGATTCTCTCATTTAGGCCACCATCAATCATCATGTTCTAATCTGGTGGCGGGGGTGGTGGTGGTGGATAATCCACCTGTTTCTTCTCTGCTACTATATAAGCTACTACATACAAGATTTTTTCCCAAGGATTATCCCTTCATAGTACTTAGTGAAGTGGGTTCTAAGCTCAAGTTGAAAGCTCCTAGACAAGATGGCACAAATAGCACAGACATATCAATCAGGTAATCCAACAAGTAACACAGAAATATCCAACCAGGCCACTCCTATTAAAATGCATTTCCATGCCTCAGGCTGTGTACATAGAATACACATGATGATTGATGCACATCTACCTATTACCTTCCACTAAGTTTCCTTCCCTCCCATCATTTCTCTTTTCCACAGATTTTCTTTCACTGACATATCCATTTGACCTGACAAACTCCCTTCTGTACCACTGAACCAGAGAAGGAAAGTACATCTTGTGCAGTTTCCCTGATTTGCATCCATCATTTCATGAGCACTGCTGGGGATAAAGCTCCTCCAAACATGTTTCTCTTGTAATTTAAAAAAACTTCCAAGTTCTTTCATGGAAGAAAAACTGAAATTAACCCAAAGCTAAATGGGAAGATTTAATTGCATTTGCTTTGGTCTAGATCTGAGCATCATCTGTCAGGGAATGCAAAATGACTTATGCTATCACACACTACCTTATAAAAAAAATGAAACTTGCCCCCAAAACTTTTAAGTTGACACACACAAATCCCAGTTGCCCTTAATGAAGCACTGTGTGCTCACTGAATTCTTTGCTGCATCAATAGATCATGTACAGTTCTCTTCCTGAATACAAACAGGCATGTCCTATGCACAGAAACCACCATTACAGCTTATCCAATGCATCAGTCAATAAATCCATGTACATGCTCATGAGTATGAAAGCCAGGATCATTTTTCAAGACCATACATGACCTGGACAGTGTTATTAGAGGGCTTGAGGAACCTGATAAGTGTCACACACCCAACCAAATTAGAAACATGCAAAGAGATTACTCACCTCAAGCATAAGAAAAGCATAAAGGCAACTATAAGGGCCCCTACTGATATACAGTGCCCCAGGTAGTTTATGATGAGAGCAATCTTGTAATGGAGCGCATACTTCCTCTGGAGGTAAAGAGATAACATGATTAAATCAGCATGACTCTCTAAGCACTGACATTAAGGAACAGTTAATCAGTTTAGGAAACAGTAATTACTTTTCTTGACTTTAAAATTATATAATAGCCCCAGGGCTGATGCCTATGTATAAGCCAAACATGCTGCCCAGGCACAGAAGTGTAGGCTTGGTTTCATTTCAGTTTGGAATTTGTTCACATTTTCTTATAAATCTCAGCAAAAAAGGTGCTGTCCTGTCCTGTCCCCCCTCCACCCCCCACCTTTTAATCCGATTTCCTCAGGATTTCTTATTTTTATTATTACATTATTTTAAAACTTTGGAATTTTAGGGTTACAAAGACACCAAAGACACATCTCACTTTCAAAAGTTATAACACATTATTTTGTTTAGGAAAGTGCACGGTTTTAATGAGCCAAGTTATGCAACTCTCCTACTCAAATGGCTTGGTTTTCATACAAAAATTAAACAGTTGTCAGTAAGAATAAATGAGCGCTTTCCATACTCTGAAGTACATTCCTTGCAAGCTATGATTCTTATCTTTCAAACTGAGGGCAGAACCAGTGCAGACTGAAAGAGCTGGAATAATCTTGTGGTGTCCTTTCAGTTTTGAGAGAGCCTGACAAACCAGATATCCTGTTGGTTTTAGCAGCGACCCAAGTATGTGGTGAAACTTAATGTATTATTATCTATTTCCTAGGATGCTCTGGAAATTATTGGTAGGTTCTTGATCCTGTAAACAAAAGTTTAAGTACAAAAATGCTCCCACCTAAATCAGTGAATTTAGTGGATGTGACCAAAATTTGACCTTGAAGTAACAGGAACATTCTTTATTGGTGGGCTGCTGCTGGCTTCAGAGAAAAGAGAAGCATCTCCTCTCTTTGCCTGATGGATAGGAAGAAGTAGAAAAACACTATTCAGATAAGTACTGAAGCTGGTCAAAAATTGACAGAGGTTCGCTACTTGAAAAACAAATCCCCCTGAAAAAAGGATTGTTTTGTTGTTTTTTTTTTGTTTGTTTTTCCTTTTTAACTAGTTTTAGCATTTGTTTCTTTTCCGGTTAAGCAGATCTTTCCCCACTTTGGGATGTTGTCCTCCTTCAGAAGAATGAGACCTTTGAAAACTAACCACATAAATTGTGTTTTGTTTTGTTTTTTTCCCCCCCCCTAATAATTTTATTCCAGTCAATGGAATTTGTCAGTGAATGAATATTTGGATGAAACTACCACCAGCAGCTGTAGTTAATTTGTTCCATTGTTCTGTGAAGATAGCATCTTCCAGCACTTTGCCAGAGAGCAAGCAAGCGCTCTTGGAATGATTTCTGTGATAAAACCTGCCTGTATCTTCAGCACATGTGGTAATGTGCTGTTGCTGGACAGAACTCTACGCAAGGTATTTTTGAGTCTATTGTAAAACCCCCTAAAATAAACTTTCCCTGCACAGGCCTATTTTCTGAAGGAAAAAAAAAAACAACAACCAAAAATCCTGAAACAAAACAAGCAAACCTACAAGATCTGAATTCCCCACTCGGTTCTGTTAAACCTTAAGCCACAGACACATCTAAAGGGGAAGTAAACATGCTTGACCTGATGTGCATACTTGAAACACAATGTTGTAATGTTCAGCTAGTGCCCTGGCAACCTGCTCTACTTACTTACTTTCCCACCCAGGTCATAGAATCATAGAATGTCTCAAGTTAGAAGGGACCTACATAAGAAACATCGAGTTGAATTCCCTGCTTCTCACAGGACTATTAAAACTAAACCATATGACTAAGAGTGTCATCCAGAATTGCTTGCATAGTGCCAGAAATCTTCTGGAGGATGACAATGTTTCCCCCAGGCTAAGGAGCCTGCTCTTTGAATCTGACCCTTTACCTCCCTTCTTTGGCTTCTAACCACTATTTCAACTCCACTCAAATTTTAAGAAGGTATGGTTCACAACACAAGAAAATGAATGGGAAAATAATATAATTAAGCTCCCCTTTGACACACTGATGCTGAAGGAAAAACAGACACAACTTTCATTTTTTCTGTTGCTGACACTAACAAGGTTTCCTGAAGGCAAATTCAAATACCATAGAAACAAGAACTGCCTCGATGCCTTTGAAAAACTAAGCTGTCAGGGTGGCAAGATCACTTTCCACCAGCCTACATGCAATCTGCATCTCTGGTAGAACTGAAGACAACACCTTCAGGGCTGAAAAACACATGCCCAGAATCTGTCACGTGGTGGCCAAAGCTCAGTTTGTGTAAACTACTTGCATAACTCTTTGTCTCACCCTCTTGAAGACCAATACCTTTGAAATGGCAACAACCTTCTACTGTCACACAATATTCCTTTGCTTTCAGGAAGGTGTATCACTACACTAAAATGTAGGCTTAAATCCTGTTCAGGCTTAGGAGCAGGGTCATTACATTAGAAAGCAGATAGAAAAGCAGTAATAACCTTACTCTTGGACCATAGCAGGACACATCACTGAAGTCCCCCTCCACCTTATGCATGACAATCGTATTATATCAGATAGCATAGAGTTATCTTCCAGCCAGCTTCTACCAGGTAAACTGAGGAAGCCCAGCTTTATGTTTTTACCTGCACCAGCTTTGAAAATCTAAAGAACACTGGGCTCCCTACAGCCAGATTTCAGGCTAATGTTGGAGTCATCCTGCCTAGAGGATGTTTTCCCTTTGCTTTGGCTAGGACATGACTGTTCACCTGTCCAAATATAATCAGCCAGTTATTTGAGCTAATAACCATATAATGACAGCACTCTTAGCTCTCCAGATGACAAGGATCTTCCTCCTTTTAACAGAACTTCCTGACAGGTCCTGCCAGTGTTCACAGGTCATGCCTTCCTGTGAGGCTCTGCACTCCATTTCCAGATCAGTCACTTTAGATTAGATTTCTTCCTGTTGTCAGAATGATCTCACCACCAGAAGAGTTTAAAAGCACCATATCTCTCTCCAAAGATTTTCAGAAGCAATTGGGAACTATCTTTGTCACCCAGGATTGTTCTGAGATCACTGCTTTCCTGCTCCTTGCCAGCTGCAAGCTGGCAATCTGTGGCTAATATGACTGTGCTCCCAAGTAGGATATATTAACTTAAGCCCAACGTGGTGCTAACTCAGCTACACAGCTTGAAGCTACCTCAGAACATTAGGAGAACCAAATTCATATACAGATGCCACAGACCACATAGACAAAACCAAAGAACCTAATTTCTAGCTCTTTTTGGAGGCTAAGATATATTTGTTACTGCCTGAGACTTCTCCTTCTAAAAAGAACACAGATTTGTGCCAGATGCAGTAAAGATTCCTTTGACACAGGAGCTTGTAGGCTGAATAGAAGCTTTCCATTTGTCACACATTATGCAATCAAACAGCAGATTGGATCAAAATGATTTCTATACCTGACTCCAGTACCTGGAGAAAGAGCTAACTGGTTGTTCAGAGGATGGGATTCAGCCTGCCATTAGAACACCTACATTTGGGTATCTCCCCAATATCTGAACTAATATGTGAAGCAAAGGCTAGAAGTAATTACACAGAGGCACCTATTGCCCTTTGAAATGCTCTCAAGAGACTGTGCTTCTTAGTTGGTGCTGGTAACTGACCTCCAATTGCTGCTGCTGCTGAAGGACACAGGTATTCCAGAAGGCCTGTGTCACACCTGCCAGATACAGAGACACACACTGGGGCATTTTAAACTACACTGTCTAACTACATTCCTAGCCAAAGTGGGAATCTAGTGCCAAAGCAGTCCCAGAGCACAGCTTTATCAGCTACTGCCACAGGTCTTGACCACAAGTAAAGCAATGATGTGCTAATGTAACCCAGTGAATGCATGTTACAGGACCTTATGTCCCCCAAGACTGGCCCACCACTGAAAACTGAAATTTCCCTTGCTACATTACCAATGCTATGTGGTAAACCATGTAGCCTTGGACATAGGGCTGGTTTTGAGGGGTCCTGTTCTTGTCCCCCGTATCAATCACTGCATTTGAAGTCAAACCATTTAGTTCTTTGGCACTCTACCTGTGACTGCTAAAGAACTGAAAGTAGTGTTGTTTTCTATATTAAAAATAAACATGAAACACGGGGCATACCTCCTGGCTGATGCTTAGCATCTGCTAGGAACAGTCAATAAATAACAATGGACCCACATGCGTGCTTGCATCTCACCTTTAATCAAAATGAAAGATTAGGAAATCTAGGAGGATTTTTCTTTTTCTGTCTCTTTTTTTTTTTTGGATCACAAAGCAAGCCAAGTATTCAACCATAACACTGAGCATTGTGTAGAGATTTAAAAAATATTCACAAATATTAATATTTGCATAGCTTGTTGCAAATCTTTAAACATCTAAGAAATTAGATTTTAAGCTTTTGCAAACAAGGGTGGGGGAACAGCTGTACTTTTACCTGCTTAAGGAACATGCTATTTAAAGAGTTTTAAGCTATCACCATAGCTGCAAAGTTTTTAAAAGAAAAACAGAGTAAAGGAACTAATCCTGTCCTCTAGTCACAACACTTCTCCAGCCTCTTCAAATAAAACTCGTCTCTATTTGCTTGTTCAGAGATAGCAACTCTGTGAGCCGTGCAGACAAACACATAGAGACTGTCATTAAAACACAGTAGCATTTTCCTGAGCTGGTACAGCAGACTGCTACCATCAGGCTCAGGCTTCCCATACCAGTTAAAGCACATGATTGATTTTCACCCATCCCTGTTCCCCATTCTCTAAATCAGCACTAGCTACTACACACACCCCATCTTGCTCACTTTTAAAAGGGTGGTTTCAGAAATGCACACCCATTTCAGTCAGAGATGGTCCGCTGTTTTGCTCAACTGCAACCACATTTTCACTCCCCTTGCTTGTGCTGGCCCCTGCACTGCTGCAATTATGCAATAAGATAGTTTAGGGAACTGATACATCTGAAAAATGACCCATCAAAAAGTTTTTAATTTTAAGTGGGAAAGAAATGTAAGGAGGGGCTGTGTTAGGGTGGTCTCAACTTAGATCTGCTTAAATTGCCATGGGAGCCTCTCCACTATGCTATACCACCTTGAGCATGTATCAGACCCTCTGGATGGCAGTCATGTACTGGTACATTTTTTCTTACTTTCTAGAAGCCTCTAGTAATAGAGGGTGGGAGGTGGCCTACCACCAAATTACCTAGCCAGTGGGCATGAATAGGCCCTCCTCAGCAGCTGGTGTGTAGTTATCTGTTTTTCGATTCATTTGTCAAAGCCCACATTCAGCAACAACATGGGTCTTACAGGATGGATGTTGGGCCACAGCCAAAGCGCATCATTACTGCTTTGAGTACAGCACTAGTCCAGATAGTTCCAGTACTAAATCTGGATTAGCTCTGCAAGCAGCATTCAGCAGCTAAGTCTTCCTCCTCTCCATTTGCAACTGTCATGGTACAACTCTAATGATAGAATGAGTGTAATGAACCCCACAACATAAACAAGCCTCAGCTGCTGGGCTCCACCTGGTTCTTAGAGAGGGGAAAGTCACTCCTAGCAGGGAGGTAGCACAGAGCCCATGTGTGCTTATGTTCCGCCATAGCACTCAAAACAGGAAAAAGAGAACATGACATGAGGGCTTGAAGGTTTAATCTGTGTGAGGACTAATGTTCAGGGTGCCTCCAAGAAAAGCTAAGACATTTGATAAGAAAGGGACTTTGCATAATTNTAGAATGAGTGTAATGAACCCCACAACATAAACAAGCCTCAGCTGCTGGGCTCCACCTGGTTCTTAGAGAGGGGAAAGTCACTCCTAGCAGGGAGGTAGCACAGAGCCCATGTGTGCTTATGTTCCGCCATAGCACTCAAAACAGGAAAAAGAGAACATGACATGAGGGCTTGAAGGTTTAATCTGTGTGAGGACTAATGTTCAGGGTGCCTCCAAGAAAAGCTAAGACATTTGATAAGAAAGGGACTTTGCTTGCAGCCTTTCTGAAGGAGCTTAACCCTAAATGCTAATTTCATTCTGTAAACTCCTATGTAATGCAAGACCAGCTCAGTCTTTGAGCAGACATCTAGGACGTGAGCCTGGTTTTTATGTATTTTTCTGTTGCTGTGCTGTTACATATTTGCTGAAATAAAAATGTTATTGAGATCTGGAGAGGCCAGTTGTTGATGAGACCTCAGAACTGGTACAGGGTGGAATCAGCTTGTGAAAGCTTATTTTTCAGTGCCAAAGAAGCTTTTGGTCTTATTATTACTAACGTTTACTGTAGCAGCTGTAGGCTTTGAACAAAGATAGGAGGTATCTG
This sequence comes from Agapornis roseicollis, assembly GCA_002631895.1. Classification (NCBI taxonomy): domain Eukaryota; kingdom Metazoa; phylum Chordata; class Aves; order Psittaciformes; family Psittacidae; genus Agapornis; species Agapornis roseicollis. Next base: position 43,698 of record NDXB01015766.1, on the reverse strand, counting down.
CATAAGCACACATCATCAGGGATAGGGTGTAATAAAGCACCATTTTTTAAAAACTATGTGAGTAGGGGATATGTATGGAAAGAGGGTAAGTGTTTCGCCTGAATTCACAGGGAGGATTTTTCACGCAGATAGAAATGGAATCAGCCTCAGAAATCCCAAATTAGTAGGTTAACCTTAAACTTAGATTTGCATTCATGTATGCTGTGAAATGTCATTAAGAAGAATGAAGAGAAAAATACAGACCTTGTCATCCAGAATAGGCTCGCACTGAGAGTAGTTTATCTTGGAAGCCCATGTCCCATTGCCCAAGCATTCTCTGTAGGCATTTCCTGGTACAGACCAAAATAAAAGAGAGATGAACACTCTCTGCTGATCTTTAAAAAGCCTAACAATTTCATAGATTTAAGAAAATGTTAACAGAACAAATTATTCATGAGGTAAATCAACTTATCCCACCTCTGTGAGGATTAGAACAGCCTGCTGAAGAGAGCAGAAATAAAAGATGTAAACACATCTAAAGACAACAAGCATTCAAGATACTTACTGGTAATGTTTTCTTACAGCATATGGGTTCAGAAGACAGCAAAACTGTGCAAACAATTTTGCAATAGAAAGCTCAATGTGATAGTTTTTAAAAAAGCAGTTAAATTTTGTATTAAAGTTGAGCAGAAATATCAGGTCTTTAGTGCTCCATGCAGGTGAATGGTATGTGTATGGTAAAATTACTGCTCTACTCCCCTGTCATTTATAAACTGTAAGAAACTCTCCTGGAAATACTGATTTTCTAGAGTCTTCCTGTCCAACAGCATTATGGGTAAAGCTTCTGTGAAGAACCTGAAGGAGCAAGATAACCACACTGCCCAGCCCTGGGCAGGCAGGTTGGGAAGGCCACACAAGAATATCTCTGGAAAGATTTCAGGAACTGGTACACCTCGGTTAGGAAGTGTTCAGCCATTGTCTGTGAAAAACAAATCTCTTCCAACGTTCTTCCAATGTGCCAGTTCTCCCAGAATATAATTTACTTTACAAACTGCTGTAGCGAAGCAGAGGGATTTCATGTCCAATTGCAACTGATTGGTGATTGCCAAACACTCTGAGGAACTCTGGGAGCGACAGGTAGAAATACTTGGAGCGAGGAGGGGAATTCAGTTTTTCACAAGCACTCCTCTTTATCCCAAGGAACTCAGAGAGAAAACTATGCAGCATTTCTGTACAAACTACCTTCCTGCACTCATCAAAAGTACCTCTAATCCCAAGCAATAGGGTTACTTCCATGCTTATTTTGAACTGTATCTTAGAAACAAGAGAATTAAAATAAAACAGGAAATTCATTGAGATCCCCAAAGGACACATATATGCAACTTCCTACTAGACTTTTCCTGATGTTCTTGCTGCCCTTTACCCAACTTCTTCTTGGGCTTTTGCCATGGTCATTCAGTGCTAGTTCAGCACCAACCATCAGGAAAATAGGATGTCACATAAAAGCATCATATTGAACATTTCTTAAAGTGCTGTTGACAATAACCTTTGAAAAAGGTAAAAATAATTTTGAGAAGGTGCTTTGTCTTGGGACACATAAAGGAAATTCTATATGGAAAGTAACAAGTAACAGTTCACCTAGATGTTCCAGATTATACCGTATTCGTACAGATTGATGGATTTTATATTGCTGTTGTCTATTTGCATTTTTTCGCTCTTTCTTTTTGGAGTGACAAGGCCAAAATAATAAAATAAAACGATTGGTAACATACCAACTACAGGAACTCATGCTAGATGTTAAGGACTTCAGTTTCCATTTCTGTCACTAGTTTACAAATTCATACATTTCCCTCTCTTTCTTATTGGAAAATCAGGTATAAACTTCCATTTCCATGCTATTTTTCTCACGCAATTTTGCCCTGAAGGGTAAGCAGAAGACTAGATTTCTTCCCTCACTGTTGTGTTAATTATTATTCGGTATTTCAAGCTAAATGTATATCAGGACATCTTTTACTCTCTTTCTCTGAGACCATGTCTGAGTGGGATTCAGGTGGTTGGATCTGAGATCCATCCCTAAAAGCCCTTGTATCTGTCCCCTGCTTTTGGCCAGTGCTGAAGATCTCTGTTCCAAATGGTTGCTGATTTTGGTCTCTGTAGCATATGTCTCACTCTCCAGACAGAGTAGGAAACTTTGGTGCTTAGTCATATGTTGAATACCCCTTCCAGGATGGTGATTATATGAAACTCTTAATTTATTCATTCTGACTCTTCCTTTCCCTCCCCATATCTTTCCAGCTTGGGTGTGGAGACCATAAACATAGTCAACACTTAAAATGTACAACTGAGACTACACCAGTACCTGAGAGGAAAAGGTACATTTGAATCAAGCACTTAGTTATCCATGTAAAAGAAAATCACTCTTCTTCTTCTGATTTCTCTCTACATGAGAAATTGAAGGAAAGTAAGAATAGCTTGAAGTTGGGTGAAAGAGAGGGGGAGTGTCAAAACTAGGGAAACAAGACCCATTTGATACCAAAGCTCTCTTTAAACAATTCTCATAGTTGAGAAAGAAAGTAAATTTCTTTCTCATCCCCTATCCACACTAACTTTTTCCTCTGGTCTTTTCATTGTTATTTCTATTTAATACAGAAATGTGAGCATGACATGTGTCCATGACTTCTGGAAAATTACCTGGCAGGACCATGGCAGAGCTGTGAACCATCACAAACCATGTATTTTACCTTATGATGCCCTGGTGTGTCTGTCATCTGCACCACATCTTCCTTGCTCATTATAGCCTTCTTTTAAGAAAAAGATGTGCCTCATGTTTATTACCCAGAACAAGTATTAGAGAACAGATCATGATCAAAAAAGCAAGACCAAGTTTCACGAGCGCCATTCATTTGCACCTCTATTTTGATATGTAACCTTTCCACTTAGGATACCAGGAGCCATAAAATGTGCCTCTGAGCTCTCCTTCGGGAATCCTCTACAATACCCACATCAAAGCAGTTATTTTAGAAACAGTGATCTGGGTTTATGAGCTGTTCCGCCAGATCTCTTACATGGTGAACATGTGAACAAGAGGAGGATTAAAATTAAACTCTAAGTTTCTCTAGTCTAGAGTCTCCTCCAGTATCAGCCACTTCTTGGAAGCAAAAGCAGCAAGTAGATCTGACTTCTGGGAATGTCTCATTCCAAACATTAGTAATCATAAGAGATTTATAACCTAAAGCAAAGGTCTTCTTTCTTCCAAATGCCTTACAGCATTAGTTCTAGCAGCCACTTGGAAACAAGCTTCTGGTCATACTGAATATATTTTCACATATCTATTTTAACATAATACAGATATTTTACACAGTGCTTTAAAGAAGAATAATAGAATCATGATTTGGTGAGAGGGGTAAGAGAGTCGCTGTAGGCACCCACAAGAAAGGCTCTTGTTCATACACAGATGAATCCCAAGGCGTAGGGTAAGTTTAGCATTTCTTGAGCACATAGGACCAATCACATATGCACTGGACAGAGGCTCACTGCATTCAGAGACAGTCACAGAATCACAGAATACCAGCTTGGAAGGGACCTCAAGACATCTGGTCCAACCTTTCTAAGCAAAGCATGACCTAGGTTATATGCCCCTGCACCCTGTTCAGCTTAATCTTAAAAGTGACCAGTGTTGGGGAACCCACCACTTCCCTGGAGAGATTATTCCAATGTTTGATTATTCTCAAAGTGAAAAATTTTCCTCTTGAGAAGGAAAGTCACATCTGGTATGTGCTGAACTTTCCGAGTGTGGCTGTATAGCTCTATACAGAAGACCCCAAATAAATCAATGGCAACTTCAAATAATCACCATATACTTTTTCACAGCAGTGAACAGCTGCTTCATAATATCCCTACTTACTTTCAAAGCAACACAGAGAAGATGAAGAAATAACAGACTGGACTCAGTGACAGGCTGAGTCACTGGAACATGCAGAGTTGTAGCAGTGGTCAAAGCAGCAGAGAGATGCCAAGAAGATGACAAAGAAACTGGTTTTATGAAAGACAGGAATAGAAGGTATATATCCCCCAGCTTCAGAGTATGTAAAGGAAGGGAAGAGGGAAAACAACAGTTGGTGATCTCACTAAGAGAATTCTATGATCTCTTTTGTGATTGAACATTCTGAAGAATATTCTTTCTCACCCGGTTTTCCAATGAGAATAGGGCTTAACGTGCTTTGTGTTAGAAGCATTCTTGCCCTTTGCTTTAAAGCAAAGAAACTGGATCAAGTTCAGCTTTTATTAATGACCGTCATGAAAAATAGAAAGAAAATGGAAGAGTCATGATGGAGAACTCCCCTGTAGAAACAATGATCACCCAGGAAGAACAGAACACTTACATGATCTTTCTAGGGCAACAATAGCTAGTAAGAGCTACTAGCAGTATTTCTTTTCTTCCTAGATAAACAAAACAAAACAAAAGAAAGGTGACAATTTTCATTTTCTTAGACAAATGGCATACTGAAGAATTCAGTATACTTTCTATTCTTATAATTTCTCCTTCCTTACTGACATTATTCTAAAGAAGAAGTACACAAGGAGAGATTTTTGGTGGCTATAACTCGTGGTTATTTGTGCTGTGTGTGCACCTGCACTTGTATAATGCAACTGTACCAGCAGATTTAATCTTGATGCAAGTGAACAGTAAGCAATAGATGACTCATGATGACACAGGCAACACAGCCATTATATACATAGATTTTGACACATCATCCAATACTCACTTCTATGCTTCAGTCCATGGCCTCTTCTTTGACTTTGAAAATGTTGATTCTCTTTTGTTGTAGATTATTAGCAACATTTATGGCCCTTGACTGCTTCTGCTTAACCATCAGTTCAGGGGACAGGCAAAGAGGTAATAGGGAACTCCCTGAATAGAAAGCAATATGCAGTAGGGCTCAGACTGTCACTCAGGTTGCTAGCTTCCAGAGAATGTATTTCATCCCCTCCAGGCCAGCCAGCATAACATACGCATTTTCAGTTTTCCTCTAAGGGCTGATTCAGTCATGCTAATCACAGTCATATGCTATCAATAAAGCAAATGACAGCAATGGCAGCATTCCCAGAGTCAAATGCAGCAATTAAGAGCCTCTTAGACAGTGTACTGCACTACTTTCCACTACTGTTCCTGCTTTGTATTGGCAGCTGCTGTGCCAGGTCTTAATTCTACAGCCAGCATTTCAGCTCCATACACAATATAGATGCACATATACAAAGACTACAGAAGTACCAACATTTGCAGTTCTCATGGGCTCTGAAATTATGAAAAAGGGATCTCCCTTTCTGAAAAAACTTTGTATCACATCACAAAAAGGTAGCTAAAAGATCTGAGCATAACTCCAACAAAGCACTAGCAGGAACAGAACTGAGAAACCCTGCTCCTTACAACCAGCCACCCACAACAGGAACAGGGACTCTTCGATGTATAAAGCTATTTTAAAAGCAATGCTTGCTGCAAAGCCCTAGTGAACAAGACTGGTCCAACCCACTTCATAAAGTCTTTGTTATAAGTCACTGTTCACTCTAGCTTAAACAGTCCTTCAGAGTCCCTGCAGTGAGCAGAGAACTTATATCCCTGTAGATTTCACAGGGTCTTCAGAAATGACCTCCTGCTGGTAAGCGTTCAGGAATGAGTGGTGTGGTGAGGATACTGTAGGTAGCAAAATGGTGCCAAATCTCCTCAACTCCAGACTTTGGGAAAGGTGTGCCCAGCTTAGTCCATTTTCTTAGGCTCTTCTCTGAATAAAGCCAAGAAACAATCAAATAACTATAGAAATGTTTTGCTCATATGTGTTTATTTATATATATCCACATACATATACATACTACTATATCAAACTTGATCTTTCTTAGTGGAGTATAATCATTTAAGAACAACTGAGAAAATCCAAGGTGGAGATCAAAAGTTCCCTGAACAGAAAAGAAAAATAGTGTTGCATTTATCCAAAAACTGAGCATGATATGAAAGCTCTGTCTGTTGTCAGCAAACAAGATTGTTAAGAAACCTCAGCATATCTGTTGTTTAAATAAAGAGAAGCTTTATTTAAAAATAAATATTTAAATTATTTAAAAATAAAAAAATTATCTGGGATCAACCCAGACTTAGAATTGTATCCCCAAGCAATTGTATCCCAATAATAATGGGTAACAATTTTGATCTGACATGGAAGGGCATGACAGAAGTTTGCAGAGGGTTTTTTAGTTCTTTTTGAAGGACTCCGCATGTTCAGGACAGCTGGTGTTTTATAAAGGGGGAGACATCCAAACTCTGTTTATAGCTTTGCCCATAACCCTCTTCAGCACCCCTGCCACTCAATACTGGTATCACAACACTAGCTCTAGGAAAACTTGCATAGACTCAAGCAGTTTTTCATCAATAAGCTCAGGGACCTTTATCCCAGAACAGTAGTATGACTTTTGGCCATCTAAACTCAAGCAATATTAATTCCTCCCCAACAAGAGGAAACTTGAGACTCATCTAAAAAGACCTCAGTGTTGTATCTAACCAGCAAATGGAGCAGCAACAGTCAACATCTGTCATCTCAACTGATTTTTCTGCAACTTAGAACCCACTGAGTTTAGATGACTGTGGTAAGCCTTAGTATTTGGTATAATTGACTGCTTCAAAACTGCAACTGTTTTCATGAAAATTATACTAAGATACCAATAAGACCAGACAACAAAAGTACACTCAAACACAGAGCAGCTACAAAAGCTGTGCTAATAGGTGTACTGAAAATTGGCCAAATGGCAAGGTCCACAGGGCCTGAAGAGGCCACCTCTGAAGAACTGTCTCCAGTTCTGGGATCCCCAGTAAAAGAGACACATGGATATACTGGAAAGAGCTCTGACAGATGGTCACATGGTGATTAAGGGACTGAAGCATCTCACATCTGGGGAAAGTCTAAGAAAGCTGGAAATGTTTAGCCTAGAGAACGAAAGGTTTAGGAGGTATATAAATACCTGAAGGGAAAGTGCAAAAAGGATGGATTCATGCTCTTCTCAGTGGTGCTCAGTGACCAGAGGCCATAGGCACAAACTGTAACACAGAAGGTTCCATCTGGACCTCAGGAAACCGTTTTTTACTATGAAGGTGACTGAGCACTGGAACAGGTTGTTCAGGAGGTTGTGGAGTCTCCATCCTTTGAGACATTTAAAAAACATCTGGACAGAGTCCTGAGCAACTGGCTCTAGGTGGCTCTGTCACAGCAGGAAGCTTGGACTAGATGAACTCCAGCTCTCCCTTCCGACCTCAATCAACCTGTGATCCTCTGGAACAGTTTTAAACCACATCTTAGATTCAGTGCTTTACACCAGTATGAGAGGTGAAACCTTGACCTTAATTTCATTTCTAATAGCAGATGATGTTGCATTTCCGAATAGAATATGCAAAGAGGAGTATTTGATGAGTGGTTTTCTTTTTTTCAGGGTTTTTATTTTATTTTATTGACACTGTTGAAGAACATAAAGCTCTCCAGGTAGAGGTAACTCAATCTATATAGATTGACCTGGTGGCAGGCTTGTGTTTAGTCAGTAAAAGTTCATTAAAAGCATGAAACAAACAAGAGACTGGAGCACAGGGTAAAGGTAAGTGGATGCAATTCTCAGCAGGAAGTTAACCACATCCTTCCAGTCATTAGGGGGTGAAAGATAACTCCAGACACTGCATGCAGGCAGTATTCTAATGGATCTTGTCCTTGACAACTGGAACTAAGCTAGCTTTGAAAAGAATTTAGTCATCTTGCCATGTCTCACTGTCGTGGTTTAAACGCGGCCACGCATCTCGTTCACTCACTGAACCCTCCTTTCTTGCCCTCCCCTCCTTCTAGAGGGATGGGGAGGAGAATCAAAAGAATGCAACTCCCACAGGTTGAGATAAGAACAGTTTAGTAACTCAGGTATAACACAAATCACTGCTGCTACCACCAATAATAATAATGATAAAGGAAATAACAAGGGAAAAGAATACAGCATCTCACCAACCACCGACAGATAACTCACCACACCCAGTCCCCACTGAGCACTGACTGAATACCTCCTCCAACCCCCAGAGCACTTGCCCTTCCGGGTAACTCCCAGTTACATCCTGGGCATGACGTGCTATGGTATGGAATACCTCTTTGGTCAGTTTGGGTCAGGTGTCCTGTCTCAGCTTCCTCCTGGCCTCCCTTCCTCCTTGGCAGAGCATGAGACTCACAAAGTCCTTGTTCAGAGTAAAACATCTGAACAATAACTAAAAACATTGCTGTTATCAGTTTTGTTCCCAAGCTGGAACTCAAAAACATAGTGCTGCACCAGTTACCATGAAGAAGAAAAAATGACTGCTACTGCTAAACCCAGGACACTCATGTAGATGACTTTCTGACAAGGTTTACATTTCCAGTTGTCATTAAAATGGAAATCTGCCTTCCCTAACTATACATGCCTTCATTCTGGATCCCACACACAGAATGGCCTATAATCCTGAGACAAGTTCATCTGCTACCAGAGTGAATGGAATAAATAGCCAAATGGAAAATAAACAAAACAGTCTGTTAAGTTCTGAGCTGTGCACAGCTAAGGGTATCTGACTGTTTTGAAAACCTGCTGATCCGCATTAGATATCAGCCAAGCTGACAGGAAGGGTCCATCAATCAGAAAACCAGAACCCCCACTGAACGAACTCCCTAGAAAGCACAGTGTTGAAAAGTGCAGTTGGTGGTGACCATGCCAAACTCAGATAATCACAGATGCAGCAAATAACTGAAAGAGCACAGTGGGTCACTGTTGTCCATCTCCCTACCAACTGGAGTTATTCAGTGTAGATTAAAAAGTGTAAGCCCCAGGAATTTCTAGTAATTGCTTTGCAAAACCATTTCAGACAGCCTGTTAAATCTCTCCACTGGGAATGTTTTTGTTGATGTCCTAAATAACTTTTCCTCCCTTTTAAGACAGCTATTAAACTCTTTTTGCCTCTGTATTGCCCTCTGACCAAGCTGAATAACTTGTCTTCTTTTCTGGTGTAGGTTAGGCCTGCATATTTACCACAGAAAGAGTTCAACCTTGTAATTTTAGAGTATCAGCCTGTAACGACTCTTGTTCGGCACATCTTACCAGTCCCTACACTGGTTTCAGTGCACAGCAAAGTGGCTGTGGAGCAGCCAGGCAGTGATGCCCTAATCATGGAGGCATTTATGCTAAGTTTACCAGTGGGAAATTTTAGAAGAATTCCAAGAACACAGGAGTAAGCCAAAACAAAACAATATATTCCAGCATTGAACACTGTAGCCCATAAGTTAGTCAAGTTCCACTGCTGGACTTCGGGAGGAACTTGAAACCAGTTCAATGGATTCTTTTCTTTCAGAGTGTCCTAATCACTGGGATATTGTGAGATTCTCCAAGTGTATCCTCCAGATAATTTTTATTCATTTAATGTTCAAAATAAGGCACTTTGCTTCATATTAAGCAAAAATTTTTCTCTTGGGTAGTTATCCACCATGATCCCCACTACACCCAACAGGAACTGCATGATACAAATTCCTTGGATTGGCTGCTTAGGTTTCATATAATCATAGAATAGTTAGGGTTGGAAAGGACCTTAAGATCATCTCGTTCCAACCCCCCTGCCATGGGCGTGGACATCACACACTAAGCCATGTCAGATCAAATGAGACAGAAAAAACCCGTGTTACATAAAGGCAACACCATTTCATGTGTATGCTATTCTTAGCCATTTTTCAAAGGCTCAGAAAACAGCAAGTCTCTCAAAATAGGGGCTGAATCATGGGGCTATAAATTATTCATGTGCCATCCTTCCTATTTGGTGGGTTTCTTCTGATGTTGCAGTGACAAGCTAGAGTCAGGTAGGATTCACAATGCACCAGCACACTGGTTACTATTTCTAGAAATACTGACAGTGGTAAAATTGTAACAGCAGTCAGACATCCATGAGATTGAAAAGAAAAGTCTCTCTTCACAAGCTTTATTTGTGAATGAGGGGTATTCAGGGGAAAAAAAATAAAATAGAGGAAAGAATAGTTATCCAATCAATGCTTATTACTTTATACATTAAACAACATCATCCTGAAAGCCAAGCTTTCGGCAAAGAGAGACTTTCTTAGATATCATGGCTGGTTTTTTCCTTTGGTTTTGGTTTTTTTTTTCTACTTTATAGAATTATAGTACACTTACAGGAGAGTCTTGGAAGGCAGATAAATAATACATTAGGCAAGAAATAGTATCCTAGAAAAAACATTCTGGCCTCTGCTCTGTCTAGCTCACCCACCTGATGCTTTTGCAGGCTTTCACACACATTAAAAAAAATTTTTGCTCAACTTTCTATTGTTTTCCTTTGTCAAGAAGTCCTAAAAGGCTTTATGAGAAGCTCAAGAAGTCTAATTATGCTCACTTTCTGAATTGATATCCTATCTGCTAAAAACCTCAAGTGATTCACCCAGGTCATATAAGATGTCAAAAACAACAGCAGGAACAGAGCCTTTTAGGAGTTTCTAGTCCTGCAGACTTCTTCAGTTTAGAAAAACGTATCTGGATTTCTATCCAAAGGCATACTCCATTAGGCATACCTATAATCTTGCTCACACCTTTGTGCCCTGTCTTACACAGATCCACTTCTGAACACAACTTTCCTTAGACAAGCTGAGGAGGTTTAATGCTTGCTAGACTTAAGGAGAATAAAAAGGCATTCCAGGTATACAGCTGTGTTTGTCTGTACCTTTCTCCCTCTGTCTCCTATTTTTCACCTAGGTACTGAGGTTCAGGAATCAACTTTTCTTAAGTCTTTTCCAGGCAACCCCTGGCTGCCTCCTAAAGGGACTGGATAGGAACCTTCTTGATGTGTTGCCCGGTTCACCCAACCCCAACTGAGACCTGGATGCCACATGCACCTCCTACCTGGGCCCGCCAGCTGTTTCCTTGTTCTGATTTCTGATATGTGCCTCACTGCTGAGCTGTGGCTAGACGTTGGGTTGTGCTTTCACCTTCTTACCAGCAGCTGATTCCAGGTCTCACAGCCTGGCCCCTGCGCCCCTATCTCTTTTCTCCACACTGCCATGACTAATCTCAGTAATGCAAAGTTTCTGACCCTGATGTATTTCCACTGAACTCAGCAGGTCACTCTTGCCCTAGGCTGGGCCTGGCTGCAAGCATTGTCATTTTAGCACCTTAAGAAAGATCCCATAGACTGAACTGTGCAAAGCTGTCAGAAAAACAGCTCTTTTTAACTTTGTTCAATGAAATATCTGTCAACATAAAACTATACACAAAAGAAAGTACACATTCTTTTTGAATTTCCAATCCCTTGCAAGTCAAGCCCACACAGTTCACTTCAGGAAATACAAACACAACTCTTCATTGCTCCAGGGTTAACAAAAACTGCTCCATAAAATACGCCTCTTTGATAGTGCATATTCTGTTTCTTTACAGCTTCATTTTGAATTGTGTCAGGACTCAGGTGTGGACTGTGGCAGGCAATCCCCAAAGGGTTTCCTTTTCCCAAAACAATCACTCCTCAGAAGGATGACTGGGAATTATCCTGGAAGCTGCTCTCTTTGTCACATCTCCTTATAGCTCCTGTTGTAACCCTGCTATTAATCATTCAACAAAAGAGGATTAGTATTAATTTCTATAATTATTATCCTTATATGCCATTAATTTCCCTGGGAAACTACTTCATAGCTTATGATTAAGGAGAATCTTGCTCTGAAATGCCAGGCTCATGTTGTTACTGAAACAACTGAGGGTACCAAGAAGATGGGGAGAGAGAGACAAGTGAACAGCTCACCTGTATTTGATAACTGATCAGTTAATCCTGCTTTCATAAACATGCAAGTGCACAGTTTTCCCTCATACTGATTGACATGACAGAGTTTGGGCCACATTTGTCAAAAGCACTAAGAAAGGGTAAAAAGGAAAATAATCTCTCCTTTTCAGTGTCTATCAAAAAGTGCTGCAGTGCCTGAAATTGAAAGTATATCCTGTCACAGCATGCAAAGTTCATAATTTGGAAAACAAATGGAGATTACTTTCTTCTGTATGGTGTTACTGTGCTGAACTTGAGATGTGAAGATGCAGGGCGTGTCTGCAACCTCCCAAGGCTGTTTGCACTTTGCAGCTAATTCCTTGAGACAGCATAGATGTAAATGTGACTGTACATAGAACGCAATGGTTTTCAACTCAGATCTGCATGCAATTTTAAGCAGAAAGATACAAGAGGGAGATTAGGAAGCAATCTGTATTGAATTATTCCTCAGATTACCACCTTTTCCCTTCACTTGTTATTCAGCACATGAAAGAAACAAGCAAACAAAAAACCCCATTTTCATTCTAGCTGAGCAGAAACCAGAGTTCATTTGACTCCCAAAAAACCTGTTGCAAAGGGCTTAACATTTCCACATATACCTATTCAAATTAATCTTTGGTGAAAGGCCATGTACCACACTAATTTGTCACATTTAACATGCACAGATACCACTTTAAGTTCAGCAAGTCACAGAAACCTGGATTGCTAGAAACTAAAACAGCACCCTGGAGCAGTCTTTCTTCATGCTTACCCTATTTCATACTCCTTTCTACTGATAAAACTGAGCAAAAGACAAATTCTAGTGTCAAGATGCAGACGCTCATATGTAAGTGAAGGCTATAACGTGCATGCTGCTAAAGACATCTGGTAATATATGAGATGGACCTTGTTGTCCACTGCATCCACTCAATCCAGGCCACCCAAACAGTACTAGATTCCCAAGTTTAAGCAAGTGAATTGACCCCTAGTTATTGTGGCCAGCACAGTCCAGACAGATTCAGCTGATCAGTGGCCATTTACTTTATGGTGCTGAATTGTTCTTCCATTGACTACATCTCTATTGACAACAGGGAGAACTTACTTAACCACCTTCATACAGATATAGGGAGAACTTACATAAACACCTTCATACAGATAACTACATTTAAGTGTCTGGGTTAAACAAAAACCTTGGTAGATGGGCCTCTAATTGTATGTGGAACACTTACTCCTATATGTACTATAAAGACTTCCCTCACTTGAGTCTAGATGATGCAATTGCCTTAAGAAACACAGGCTGCCAACCATAGCACTCATATGCACCATGGACAAATTACTAGGCAAAATTCTATGGCCCAGAATTTGCACCCACATAGATACCTAAAAAACACGTGAGTGAGAAAGGCGTAACCTAAGAAAGGGCTCTCACTGCTGGTTAGTCCAACAACTCACTAATTCTCCCACTGTTCTGTAGTAGTAGTGAATTTCTGTGAAACACTAAGACTGGAAGAGAAAAGTCATTATCCAGGGCTGAAGCACAATTTGCTACACTAGGAGATACACTACACAGAGCTATGAAACTCCCTGGCTAATCCCCTTCTGTCAGGGCACAGGCTGATAATGATGTTTGATCTTTATAGTAATTGCCTCTTATTTGAAATTCAGATTTCAATTAGTCACTTGCCATAATTACTGAACATGCAGAGAGATGGCAGTGACAATGAGAGGTGCAACTGTACTTTATTACCTGTAGTAAAGCACTGTGGAATTAAGAAACACTATGATCTGATTAACTCAATAGTAGGAGACAGAGGAAAGAAGCCCAAGGCTAGAGTTCTAGGACAAATGACTTGAGAAGACAATTTGTGCAGCCTGCTGAGGTACGTAAGTCCCAGTGTGCAACCTCCCTCTAATTTCTGCTGAGGTAGGTGGGAACGTGGGGAAGCAATGCTCTTCTCACAGAGCCTGCACTGCCTGAAATTTATACAGGAATTTGGTGACCTTATGAAATGTCAGCTGCAATCACATAAGCAAAGCTGCATGAGTGGTTCATTATGGAGCACACAGTCAGTGTTCACTGGGAATCCTGACCTGGTCCCAAAGCTCTGCAAAACTAATGAGAAAGGTGGTTGAGAAAAGAAGGAGGTGGTGGCTCAGAATGGAACTGTATTCCTAAATGCACCTATTCATGTGATATTTGCCTGGTAAGGTTCAAATACCTTTTTAACATTGAATTTGGATGAAACCTCAGTCCAACAGCTGTGAGAGAAAACCAAGGAGAGACAAGGGCCCTCAGAAGATAAGAACAAGCCAGGAAAGTAAGACATCACACATGACGTAACTCCATTAGGAACCAGAACAGTTGTTTTGATTTACAGTGATTTATTTTTTTTCCTCATGTCAAAACTCCTGTCCAGATCATAGATCCAGCATATTCACTGCCTTTTAGAAAATTACAGTCTTACAGGATGATTCAGACAGATCCTGTTACACACACTTGCATGTCTTAGGATGTCTGGACAAAACCACGACATACGCTATAGTCGGCTATATGCTGTGTTTGGTTGCCAGAAAGCACCGTGTCTTCCTCAAGCCTAAATATGAAGCAGGGGAGTGCAGGGAAAAAGCAGACTGTCTACAAGACAGAGAAAATAAAAATAAGGCTGGAAGCACAAGACATATGACCATGTGCCAAAGTCATGCCTGCCAACTAAACCTGGTATGACAGCACAAAAATTCCAGATGCTTCCTGGCAGGTATGAGCCCATTTTGCTAAGCCACAATTCTCCTTCTAAAAATGTAACTTCAAAAGGGAATAAAATTGGGCAAGTTCTACCAATTTATGTGAAGTCAACTCGACCCTTCTTAACACAAAATCCCCTCTAATCATACTATTTTGCAGGATAAGCAAAATATTCTACCACATCAAAAGCCTGAACTTTGATTGTGGAGATGACTGCTGATGTGACAGGTTATAACTAACTTCTTTAGGCCATCACAGATCAAGTTTGTTTACATGAGAAAGTAAAGTCCCTGCAGATACTGAGAAATACAACAGGAATTCCAAGTCTTACAGTCATATTACAGCCAATAACCCTACACTTTCTGTTGATTGTCTCTCCCTATAAGTACCCTCCTTCTCCCACTGGGGAGCAGAATAAATTTAAAACAACTTCATGAAAACACTTGTCAGGAGAAAAACAACACCCAGCTCGTCTTTCTTGAATGGTCACAATGAGAAACAGGAAACTTTCATTAAAGAAATTAAAGAACACTGGGCTAGGGCTCCAGTTTTGCCTCCCTTTCTGTTTTCCCATCCTTGAAACTAGTGCCAAAAGCTTTACTGAATAAATAACATAAACCACACACAGAAATTCTATGAAGAACATAGAATCCAAAAACATCCAAAGATGTTTTATCTGGTAAGAAGGGCAGCAGGCATTAGCTGACCTCATAGTACACTGTGTGCTGCATTGGTAATGTACCTACCTGTGAGAGTTTAAATTTGAAAGTCCATCAACTGCTTAAGCAACTCAGGGCTCCCCTTCCTACACTTCATATAAATACCTCCCTTGCTGTAAACACTGCCATGCTTGCATGCTTTCCCAAAATGTAACATGAAACATGATTCATGTGCAAATCCTTTCCTCTAGGACAGCATGTGTCAAAACTTTAAGCTAGATCAGAAACCTAAGAGAACTATTTCATCTAATATATGCTAGCACTGGACAGATACCAGGAAATTTGGTTTGCAAATGGTATCAAAGAGGAAGTGAAAGAGTATGAGATTAATGTTGAGAGGGAACTGTAAGGGACCACATTGTTCTGTATGGGTTATTTTCCTGCACACATCACCTTATGAATCAGAAAGGCAGATCAGAGATACCCATTTGGCATGCTGAGTGCAAGATGGGACTGTCTACACTGCTTCTTGGTCTCCATTTCAGTCCAGCTTCTCAGGACGCCTTCCAGCCCACACATAAGTGATCGTTCTCCTCACAAAAAAAATCCCCTCTGTGCTCAAGGAGTTGAATGATCACTTATTGTCCAGGAAAACCATCAATAACCTGCAAAAACTCAGGCAGGTGGAAAAAACGAAAAGAGGCTGTTCCCCTGACATAACCTTATTAATACAGTGCATCACTCATTTGGAAAACCTGCTGTTATGTGGGAAGGTGCCTTCTTATCACCTGGTAATTATTGTCTCTTGGGGGTTTGAAATGGCACAGGAGGGAAAAAGGGGATTTTAAAATCTCTTCTAATTTTATAGTATATAATGGGTGCTGTCAGCACATGCTGTGACAGTCTAAGAAAAGCATTTCATCAGCTTCATTTCTTGGCTAAGCTCTCTGATAAATCTCAAGAGCCTGAGATCAGTTAAACTAGGAGTGATTAGTAGGCCGTTTCTGAACCACTCCACGTAGTTTTGGGTTCACTGTAGCCTGGCAAACATTGTGCAGCAGCTTCAACATCACTGCACACATCTTTTTTAAGACCCATATACATGCGATCTCATTGCTGCCTGTGATGTTCTTTATAAAGCCCTACCATTAAAAGGGTCAGGATCTTAAATCAGACCAAGAGTCATCTTTATAATGGTACAGTGCCTTTAATCCCCTGAATGCAAACTACTTTTTGGTGGAAGCCTGCCTTAGGGAAAGACCATGACTACTGCTCAGAGATGTCCTTGTATTTCTCTCCCAGCACTGGGCAGACTTTTACTGGCAAAAGGCCATACAGATTCCATGGCAATGGAAAATTTGCAAACCACTGTGGTAAACAGGGTATGGATTTGTGTGCAGTGAGAATAGAAATTGTGCTCCCAAAAAACTGTGCTGGAAGAGAAGATGCTCTTTAAAGAAGCACTGCAGTGGGTCCTTGATCACCACTGAATTAGCTCAATGCAGCAGAAGAGAACGATGTAATAGGCACAGAAACTTCCCAGAATTTGCGGGTACTGAAGTGTTTGAAATAGGAAGGTTGGTGATGCTCTAAGTGTCACCAAAACTAATGTCCAAACTAAGTACTAACAACATTGGCAAAGAAGAGTATCCCCTTGATTAATTCACCACACAGTTCCATGACCATGAGGAAGTGGATGGAAAGCTAAGTCATTTCATGCTCGCACAAAACACTGGACACCATGCAAATGCTGCACACTCAGTTCTCAAGAATTACACACATGACTTTACATACATGACATTAATCTTATGTTAATTCCTGCAAGACTGGAGGATGTATACTAAAAGGGAGTATTATAGCCCTGCTTGTTTGTGCTGTTTTCCAAAAATGAATCCCTTGCCCCAGAAGGCTAAAACTCTCCTTCCACTTCTGTGATTATTATAAAGGAGCTTGTTCTAACTAAGGAAGGAAGGTGTCTATGTTAATGATAAAGAAAATGTTCTTTCCCTATATTTCACTTTTCTTTTTCTGGAGCTGACTCCAAAGGCTTTCTCTTTAGTTCTAGAACTGAGGCTTTCCAAACCAAAATGGCTTGGTTTCCTCAGCCACGGGGTTTAGGTACTACCTTTCTAGGGAAAACGCTGGCTCCAGGGATTGTGAAGAAGCACTGTAAGTTGGATCCAGATTGAAAATAACCAGTAAAAATAGGGCATATGTAGGCTTTGAGGTATTAAGCTTTTTTTTTTTTGTCTGTGTTTGCTTTTCTAATCCAGATCAGTCTTCAGAACCTAGTGTGGTTCCCAAAGGAAACATGAATAAGCATGAATGAGGCACCAGGGAAACAAATGATGGAAAGAAAGAAGCAAGAGGAAAGCAAGGCAGCTTAAGGAACCATAAGGAAGGATACTGTAGAAAGTTCTCATCATTCAAGGGATAAATTTGCTTGCTGTTTAAATAGTTGCAGATTTCCTGTCAGGCTGACATGGAAGGCAGACACTAAGACTGGTTGTTCACAGTGAGAACGTGAGAACAGCTTTAGAAAATAGTAGGAAAAAAAGTGGTTTTAAAAAGATTTACCATTTTCATTCAACAAAGAGAGCAATAAGATCAGGTAAAATATGTTTGAAAGTGCTTATTCACCTAGAAGAAGTGTTCAGTGCTCAGCATTCGCTTCCATTTAGATAAGAATCTCCCATTCAGATACCTATTACCTTCTTTGGCAATAGATTTTCTCATATGAAAAGAAAAACATTACTGAGAACTCATACATTCTTTTCTTACATTGAAGCACTTATACACAGTGCCACTTCCCTTTCAAGCACAAAATTAACCCCTTGAGAGCAAATTGAATGTGCCCTATTTAACCATTGGGTATTCAAGGAATCCACTGAGGACTGCTTAATTCATGTTCTGCTTGGTACCAAACCGTAAAATCTTGAATCCCAAATTCACCATGAGCAACTGTGCTGTAGAAGAGGCAGAAAAAAAATAAAAAATAAAATAGATTGAAAAAATACATAAAAGTAAGACAAAGACATTAAACATAAATAAATAAATCATAATAGAAAAGGTTCGAATAACAAACTGCATTGGACTTCAAATAACCCAAAGTGCATGAAAAGGTGTCTTGAATTTATAATGCTTTTGAAAGCAACACAGATTTGACTTCATCTGCGAAAATAGCAATGAGGTACTGGCTCATATGTGGAACGTAGAAATGGTGATATGAAGCTTTATTTCTTTGATAGATTAATTAAAAGGTGGCTTCTGGTTTTGGGTTTTTTTTAAAAGTTAGGGAGAAACTTTGACTGCCTTTACAGAACAGTGAGTTACATTTCATGGCAATACATCCTTCATGTGCATGTACAGAAAAGCTACAAAATATTATTGAAAAGTATGTTAGCTTGACAGTTTGGACGTACTTTTAGTTTAATGGAAACATGAAAAAAAAAAACCCTGCAATGCCACACAAAACCTCTGCAGCTGCACAAATCCAAATCCTGAAGCCTCTTCAGTAAGGAAAAATAAGAAGTCACTTACAGTTTTCACTGGAAATGTTAATTTTGGACCACAGCCTCAAGAGACCAAGTAAGTGCTGTTCTGTTGAGCTGTAACACTGTTGGTTTCTATTTTTACTCTATGAATTTTATTTTTAAATACTACAATGGGGAGACCCATTCGCTCTCCAGCTGCTCGATCATCTCCCTTTCAGAGTAATTCAAAACGGTAAAGACCTTCTGCAAGATCTTCAGTTTTTTATTCACTAACGTATTTGCCACCCCTCAAGGCATTCAGCTTCATGTCTGGGTCAGACCTTCTCTCTGGAGAAGGCAGAAAGACAGGAATAAAGAAAAGGGATAAAGTTTTTTTTAAAAAGTAACAAACGTGGTACAAAGATCCATAGTGGTAAGTTCTAATTAGCTACTCTCAGCCAGTCTGGCAAGGCTGTCTAGTTACCCATCACAAACTATGCCTAAAGAATTCCACAAGGTTCCTCTTTTGCTTCTATCGTATTGATGGTTCCCAAAGCCCATCTGAGTAGCCTATCACTCTAAAAGCCAAGGTAAAACAGGCTTTCCTCACTCAATTACTTTTAGTCATAGAAACCTAGAATGGTTTGTGTTGGAAGGGACCTTAAAGATCACCCAGTTCCACCCTCACCAGCCATGGGTAGGGACACCTTCCACTAGACCAGGCTGTTCAAAGCCCTGTCCAAGCTGGCCTTGAACACTGCCAGGGATGGGGCAGCCACAGCTTCACCAGGCAACCTGTGCCAGGGCCTCATCACCCTCACAGGGAAGAACTTCTTCCTCTGTTCTAATCTAATTCTCTCTGCTGTCAGTTTAAAGCCTTTACCCTGTGTCCTATCCCTGCATCCATCTCCAGCTTTCTTGTTGACCTCATTAGTTACTGGAAGCTGATCTAAGCTCTTCCCAGGCTTCTGTTCTCCAGGCTGAAAAACTCCAACTCTCAGATGTGGAACCTTCTTGCGTTATTACTAAAGATGGGGATGCCCAGAGGGTGATTTGGCCTATACGTCTCTTTTTCTGTTGACCAGAAATGGAATTGAGAAGACAGGCTTAGATTAATCGTCATTCAGAGATGGCTAAAATTCATTGAGATAAACCCCATCTTATGCATACAGTCTAAACAAGAATTTATTTTGGGTCCTGAGGTTCAGCAAGTACAATGCTGCAGTTTTATAGCATTGAGCCTAGATGAATTCTACAGTAATGAAATATAAACAGAATTGTACATTATTTCAGGAAGGGTGTGATGTGGCATGGTCATCTCGAGTGCATACAGATCATGCGGCAAGCCATAGCTACAGGAGATAAATTAATAATTCCTGAATCTGGACTTTGATCCCTTTGTGGTTTTAACAGGAATAGTGAAAAATTAATACCCACGAAAGAATAATTTTAAGTCTTCCAAATTACATTCTTTCTACTGAAGTGGCATCTGAAAGTTTTGTACAGTATGGACTTCAGTTATAGTAGCAGAAGCCTCAGCCAAAGACCCAGGCCCTCACTGTGCTGTAAAATGTACTCATGAAATAGGAAACAGCACCTTTCCTAAGTTTCTATGAGCTAAGGTTATGAAGGAACACTCTAAGAAGAAGAAATGTGGGTGCAGGATCCAAACCAGACAGTGAGAAGACTGCAAATAGCATAACAAAAAAGCCAGTCAGAGATCACAGGAAATAACACAATTGTTTGGGACAGACTTGCCATTAGCCTCCATCAAAGCCACACAGCATGGGACAAACTTGACATCCCAAAGAACCAATGATCACACCAAGCATACCAAGGGAAGGATGGCTTTTATGTAAGTGGTCCTGACACTCATATAAAAGTCAGGCTCAACCCATCCATCATAAAAATGCAGATTTGAGAGTTTGAAGCTGAACCTTTATTTCACCTGCTGTAACTTACAAAGAGAGATTTGCTGCATAACGCTTCCTGAAAGAAACATTAGTGAGTAAAAGACAACTTTGCTGTCACTTAGGCAGTTACAACATCCTGGAATAGTTATCATTAAAGAATTTTTTTTTTTAAAGAAAATCATTAACAAGAATTGTGGTGTTGTTTTTTTTTTTATTATTTTTATTCTTATCTATCTGATCTTAATTATGTCACGTAAAATAAGATTATTCAATGCACTACCCTTTAACTCTTCTCCTCTTAAGACAGAATTAAAATTTTTATATAGATAGAGGATTCTCTTTTGTAATTACACAAGTGTTTAGAGATAAAACGTCTTTTTCTTTCCTGTGCACAAGGGTTTATCTTTGGAACAATCAATAGAAGAAGCTTAGCAGGCTTTCTAATAAGAGTAAAGTGTTAACTATTATTTGTTCTCACTATTTTAAAACATGAAGGAGATGCAATATACATCATGTAATAGTGTCTTCTGGTCATCATCTCTGAAATTCAGTTAATCACTATAATTAGCTGTTACATGATTGTACAATCAGAATATAATAGGAAGAAAAATCTAGCTTCACAGAATTACTCAGGATTTAGTTCTAAGAGAAGAATATAGCTCATTATCTCTGTTTAAATAGATTTACAGTGAAGTATATGTATACCAATTATTTCAAGGGCTTCTGTTAACTTAGTATTGAAAATCATTCATGAAAACTATTCACAGGATGCTTCAGACTGCAGTGACTGATAATTGATTGCCTGTGATCAAAGCTAGTTTACAAATCCTCCTTTAAAGCTTTCTACACTCTTTTACCACTCACTTTCCACTTACACATTTTTCCATCCTGAAATAATGTTGCTCATGATCTGTTAAAATAACTGATCTCAGAAATTCAAGCCTGATAATAAGTGATATCACCAGTAATAATAATAATATATAACATATATATACACTACATATAAACATAATTCTATAGATTCTATAGCTAATAATACTTTGTAGAAGGAAGATAGGATGAGAAAGTTGGAGCTGTTCAGCCTGGGGAAGAGAAGGCTGTGTGGAGACCTCATAGCAGCCTTCCAGTAGCTGAAGCAGGGCTATAGGGATGCTGAGGAGGGACTCTTCATTAGGGACTGTAGTGATAGGACGAGGGGTAGCGGGTTAAAACTTAAACAGGGGAGGTTTAGATTTGATATAAGGAAGAAGTTTTTTCCTGTTAGGGTGGTGAGATGCTGGAATGGGTTGCCCAAGGAAGTTTTGAATGCTCCATCCCTGGTGGTTTTCAAGACCAGGTTGGACAGAGCCTTGAGTGACATGGGTTAGTATGAGGTGTCCCTACATATGGCAGAGGGGTTGGAACTAGATGATCTTAAGGTCCTTTTCAACCCTAACTATTCTATGATTCTATGATTTTGTGAGCCATGTAGTAGCATTAACACATCCTTAACTGTTGCAGCTTTCTAAACATTTCTTCATTCTGTAACCAGATGCAAAATCAGAAGCATGCAGTTTATGCAACGATACGTCAGTGCTAATTCCCATAGTGACACTCAGAACGCCTTTACTGGAGCCCAAGTTAAAGAAAAAAAATGCTGAAGACCAAGAGCTTCACCACTTGCCCTTTCCGATATCCTGTGAAATAGCACTGCAAAAGGCAACTTCCCCTGTGGTAACTGTGAGGGAAATGGGTTCAAAAAGCTGCTGAAACAGTGGAAACTGAAGTTCCTCAAGATGTGTTGAAGAGAGCAGTTAGTGAAGGAAAGATTGGAGGTGTCATGGTAGAGTTCTTTTACAATCAGCTTATGGCACCAGACTGAAAACTGAGTGCCTCAAATTTGAGCTATGTTAGAGAAAGTAAAAAAAATATATTCACTTTTCACAGCCCTATGAAATTTTAAGGAACACGTTAGACAGGACATGGTATCAAAAACGCAGGAAAGTTTAAAAATATGTGTAAGGAATAAAGATAATTACTACAGATCAATGAGCTTGTTTCAACAAAAGAAGATCAATTTTGAGATTCTTTGAAGTAAGACAACCAACCTAGAATTTCAGGTAAAAATAAGTCAATTTAGTCTGTTGTCTCTATTTTGGGAAAGGATATGTGCTGCAAGCAGAGAGAATTTCTCCATATGACTTTACTAAGCTATTAAGAGATAAAAATGTCTTTGAGTCAGAACACTGAATCCTGATTGTTTCTGAGAATGAAATCCAGTTAGTGTATTTAGCTATAGACCATGTGTTGAATTTAAAACACTTACACCTGGCTTAAAATACAGCCAGAATTCACTACTGAAACAGCCATATGAGAATCATGACTGCAGGGAGTAGTTACAGACAAGTAATGGGAACATAACCAAGCTGAACTGGCCTATGAGACTGCAGTAGCATACCCAAGCATTGACATCTCTGCCTTTCAGTCCTGGGCTGGAGCATCAGAAATTGATGGTTGTGCTGTTAGAGCTTTGATGCTAATAGTACTAAGTCAAGCTACACAAGGTGCATCTGTAACAATCAGAACTTAAATTGCACCACTGACGCAGAGCAGACCTATCTCTTTGCATGATTCTTCAAAGAAATAACTGATCTCCTTCCAGATTCAAGGTAGGATATGCCAGGATATTACCTGGGTAGTAGTAGCTCACTGTAGTAACTTAAGTAGTAACTTATTGGATAGAAATTTCAATCTGCAAATTCCATAAAAATGATCCGGGTTATATTTCTGGAAGACCTTCCCTAGGACAGAGCCTGTTCTCTGTAGCATTTAGTTGCCATAACCATATGACAAGCTTTTTGACAAGATTAATAATCTGTCAGAATGAATTTTGCTGTATTTGTTTCATATTTTCCTGTGGTGTGATGACCTTTCCTGGCTGCCAGGTGCCCACCAGACCTCCTCTCATTCTCTGCCATCATCAGGATGGGGGATGAAACAAGATGAAAAACTTGTGGGTCAAGATAATACCAGTTTAATTAAAAAGGAGCTGAAACTAGCTCTGTTCAACATGGGGACAGCCTCCAGCCTCTGCACAGAAGCCACTCTGGCAGCCCTCCTGCTATCAAAACCTTGCCATGTAAACAGGTACACTTCCTCTCTTCCTTCTCATACTTTCTAGCCTTCTAGAGCCTCCTACTATTTGCCTTGGGCAGCACAGATTTTCCAGAGTTTGTTTAGAGCCCACCAAAACCCAGTCTGGTCCATAGCCACCACAACAATGGAAGTAAAATGAAGGTAACTCTTAACTATCAACTATCTGATTCATACAGTAAGAAGCAAACAAGAAAACACTTCAAGAAACACTACCACAACAACAAACCATAAAATCACAACAAACAAAAATCTCTTGCCTGATCTTGCAAAAAAAAATTAAATTAGTTCTTCTAAAACTGCAAAGCATCATTTACATTTGCATGCATTTGTGAGATTATACATTCAGGATATTGCTAATACTGGGGCTGAAACCTACTTATTAAAAACCTTTTTGTGAATATATTAGCACTTACAAATTAACAGAAAAATGTCTTGAGATCTTTTTCCCTATCAGTGATCTGACTTTCACTTAACTCTTCTATGCAAAGTTTGCCTTGCAAAGCTTCCTGCCAGACCCAGTCAAAGGCAGGTTTATGTGAGTTGTTATTACATAGCACTACTGCTTCATTACAAAATTATATATATTATGCACAGCAAAATTGCCTAATCTGTGTAATTAGCTCGTCTCAGTTACTGCTGGCAACGGAAATAGCTGTGAAGGTTGAACAGAGAGGAAAATTAATGGCATTCATTCTCAGACAAGGATTCCAACTGTAGGACTGACTGGCTCTAGTTGCCTGCCTTATCCCAGAGCACAGAAAGCTGAGATGACCATTAAATAGAGGCACTCAGAAGATACTGATTTATAGCAAATATCTGCTTAAAACTGCAGCAAACCAGAAGCAGACATGCAGATAGATTCATATTTGTGAGCTGGGGCATGGGAGGAACAGCTAGAGACATTATCCTTAGCTTCTGTACTAGGCTACGTCAGACACACTGATGCATCAAAGCCCTACAGCGCACAGTAAAAACTAATCCTTCTCAATTCCTAGTTTTCTTTACTTTTCTCTCCCACCACTACCCAGTCCTAACAATAACTTTGTTTTGCTTTTTACTGCTTACTGAAGTATAAGCCCTGATTCTGCTCTTCCTTTAACCTAGGGTTAAGCAACTTGTTTCACTGCCACTCCATTTCTTATGCTTGTGAGCAACTCAGATGCTAATGACACTGTCACACACCTGCATTGTTCACAGACAGAAAAAGGCAATAAGCCTTCCAAAAATCAATACACCCTTACTTCAGTTTAGCATGAAAAGGCAATGCAGAACCCGTTTTCTTCTAACATACCATCTTTCCCACATAAATACCTGAAAGTTTGAATTCCTATTCTTATTTTGTGTTACAATTTCCCAGGCTATATTTGAAATATATTTTCAGGAAAAAAAAAAAGTGTGAATAACTAAACTCAGCTGATGGAAAATGGAGACAATCTCCACTCATAAAGCAGGACAGTTCAGTAATTTATCTTCACTGGATCAAAGAATGATGCAAAATCAACTGAGTGGGATACCTGACAACAGAATATGTATTATACTAGCAAATGTAGCCTAGGAAACAACTCTGCATTGCAGATAGGAGCACCGAATAGCTGAATAAACATGATTTTGATAACTAAGCATTTCCTTTGGCACACGGAAAACTTGCAGGTGCTACAGACCAGCAGATCTGCACCTAGACAATAAGACATGAGAATAAAAAGATACAGATGAGCTGTGAAAACATCCGGTTAAACACAGAAATACATTGATAAATGTAGCATCACTTACACAGATTAAATATCCAAGCTTATGGATATTTTCATAACTCTGAAGATGTTAATTACAATAACGTCAATTTTTCCAGACCATTGAAAAGGGAGTATTTCCATTCAGCTCATGGGTTTACATTGAGAATAGAAGATTTCTATTGCTTAAAGAGAGTCCTGGAGACAACAGTGTTAAGACACTGAAATCCGATTTCCTGCTAAGCACTCTGAACTAAAAAAGGAGAGCAGTTTCTATAGAGTTGGAAGGCTTATTTGAGTTACTTTACAAAGGGCAAGATCAAAGTTTAACCATGCCAAGTGCAAGGTCCTACACCTGGGTTGGAGCAATCCCAGGCACAGCTACAGGTTGGGCAAAGAGAAGATTCAGAGCAGCCCTGCAGAGAAGGACTTGGGGGTGTTGGTTAATGAGAACATGAATGTGAGCCGACTGCAGTGTGCGCTTGCAGCCCAGAAAGCCAACCATACCTGGGCTGCATCAAAAGGAGCGTGACCAGCAGGTCGAATGAGGTGATCCTGCCCCTCTTCTCTGCTCTCATGAGACCTCACCTGGAGTATTGTGTGCAGTTCTGGTGTCCTCAACATAAAAAGGACATGGAGCTGTTGGAACAAGTCCAGAGGAGACCACAAGGATGATCAGGGGACTGGAGCATCTGCTGTATGAAGACAGGCTGAGAAAGTTGGGGCTGTTCAGCCTGGGGAAGAGAAGGCTGCGTGAAGACCTCCTAGCAGCCTTCCAGTATCTGAAGGGGGCCTATAGGGATGCTGGGGATGGACTCTTCATCAGTGACTGTAGTGACAGAACAAGGAGTGACAGGTTCAAACTTAAACAGGAGAGGTTTAGATTGGATATAAGGAAGAAATTATTTCCTGTGAGGGACTATAGTGATAGGACAAGGGGTAACAGGTTAAGCCTTAAACAGGGAAAGTTTAAATTAGATATAATGAAGAAGTCCTTTACTGTAAAGGCAGTGAGGCACTGGAATGGGTTGCCTAGGGAAGTTGTGAATGCTCCATCCCTGGTAATGTTCAAGGCCAGCTTGGACAGAGTCTTGGGTGGAATGGTTTAGTGTGAGGTGTCCCTGCCCATGGCAGGGGGATTGGAACTAGATGATCTTAAGGTCCTTTCCAACCCTAACTATTCTATGATTCTATGACACCAGACTGAATCAGCTTGCCTGAGATCAGTCGCAGGGCATTAAATAGGTCTTATTTATTGTCTGTTAGGATAGTTACAAGCTGGGTTTGGCATGAAACTACCTTAGTTCTATCCCTTTCAAACTGGCACAACCACAAACACTGACCCTAGACTGCAGCAGGTTACCAGAACAACCCCACACATTAATGATGCCCCAGATGGATCAATGCAAACTGTTGTCAGGTAAGTCTTTGCCTTCACATTGGAAGCTTTTCTTTCAAGGCAACAAAGTGAGAACCAAAGTGGTTTTAATGTGAGGTGATGTTCCTGTCAGATGCCTGCCCACCAACTCAGGGGACAAGAAAGCCAAAGGAGAGACAGCAAGAAAAGAACATGAAGGTTCTATGTCTATGGACATCTCTTCCCATAGGAGCATAGAAAGAGAGAAAGTACTCAGGCCAAACATGCTAAAAATCAAACTGCACATCACCTTTTCATTTACAAGCCAGATATACAGTCTCTGACACTCTTTTCTGATGAGTTTTAATCAGCTCAAAGCCTGTGGTGGCACTGCTGTCGGTAACTGCGTCTGTTATTCTATGCTGCCTGCCTTGGATGCTGTACAGCACATATCACGCTTATTCTTTATATCTGGTATTTAACCAACAATTTCCTCCTCTCACCTGCTGTTCTTGTTGTCTCAGAGCTGACAGCTAGCTTGCATGACACTCAAATTCTTCCCCACAAATGCTTTCTGCATGTCTCCTAATGTTTGCCCCATCCCTCTATGAGGGTTCATGCACTGCATTCTTTGACAGCACTAATGCCTGAGCCATTTCTCACCTGCATTCTGTTATGAAATCTTTCCACCCAACTTCACAACACTTTGTCCTTAATTGTCTAGGAGCTTCTCTGCAGGACCCGCCATGCTACACTGCCAGCTCTTACTCCTGAACAATAGCATTTCTTCATTGTAAATCACTTAACCTATCACTAAAGCCTTCTGCAGAAACTCCACCCTCACCCATTCCCACAGGGACTTTTAACTCCTTCTCCTTCAGGCACAAGGTCTCTTGTCTCTCTATTCACTTTCACTTCAATCAGTAGTCTCCTTTTCCATTCCTAGTCTGCTTGGTTGTTGCTCTGCTCTTCCTCAGTCATTTTTAAGTCATACTTCCACTCTTCCTGCAACCTTCTGTAACTGCAGAAGAGAACAAAATTAGGAGTGAAAACCAGTCAGTCCCAGGGAGATGAAAAATTTTCTAATCCTGAGAACTGTTCTGCATATTGCCCATATGCTCTCAAAAGTGTCATCTTTCAGGTGTGGTAGGACTCCTGCACCAGACATTTAGCTCACTTCTCGGATGCAAACTCCAGGCTTCTCAGAGGGACATTTGAACCAAGTCACTGGTGCCCTCTTCTGTGATTTAAACAGAAGATTTATTCCTCCTATCTTGAGGTAGAAGAGGATGTGTATACCAGAGTTCAAGCTTCCTGCAAGCAGTATGCAACACCCAGGACCTAGACATTTGAAACTTCTAGCACTTACGCTGCTTAACTTCATCTCAAGGAAGCTATTTTTACCCTTCCTTCTACCTTGAGCAGATAGCTCTTCTGAATGAGCCATCAATGAGTCATTGACATTTCAGGATTAAATCAAAGCAATTAGCCCTGCCTTTTCCAGCTGATTTTCATTAAGGTAACATGGCAACTAGACAAAGATCAGTGCCCTGTGAGTTTCACTTCATTCCCCTAAAGCAAGCAAAGGATGAATGTGTAAAATGGTGAAGAAAAATTACATGTTTTGCATCAGTAGGTATTTGGAATCAAAACAAGAGACTGCGATCACTATCACTCTGTTGCATGCCACGTAATACAAATTCTTCATATTCTGATTATAGCTCAAGTGTCCTAGAAATGAAAACACACAACACCACTAAGTGCCATGTCACAGGTGCCCATGGAGAACAAAAGATTTATGACAGAGATCACTGAAGGACCCACTTGAAATCTCTAGGAACAGATTAGAAAGAGCGGTAAGAGTTAATCTGGTGCAACTCGAAGTTGCCACACCATGTTTATTTTCACCTAGCAAAGCCAGGACTTCTTCAGCTCAATGTTCAAAACCACTAAAAATGCTTCATTTCCAGAAGGTACTGATAAAATCAAAATAAAGTTTTCAAAGCTACGCATGAACCTAATGACTTGAACACATAACCGACCTACCACAGTGAAATCAATTTGTTTCCCTGAGATTTCAGAAGCTAAATTTTATCTCAAGTTTAGCAGAAGCTGAGCACAGTCAATTTCCTTACACTCCCACAGCATCAGTAGCTCATTCATGTTTCTGCCCATCCTGGGTACTTTCTGTGACTAGTCAGGTTACTGTGGGGAATGGGGAAACAGGACTTGGGTTTTGATAGAGAGCTTGGAAGAAGTGGTGCACTGAAGGCAGACAGGACATATGCAGTTATCTAACCAGTCAAAGAAGTGGTGAGAAAATAACAACACAAATTCTCTTGAGACCCTGTAATTGGAATGAGTTTGGTCAGGTAAGTGTTCCACCTCTGCTTGTCCATGTGCTGATGTAATCACAATAACTCAGTCATGGATCTGCAGCTGAGATCTAACAGAGAATCTGTAAAATGTGACTCTCTAGGAAATACTTCACACCCATTTGCTGAAAATCCAACTATTATTTGTCGCATTTCTAGTTACAGGAGAGCATTTTACATACTCCCATGACATTATAAACTGAAACATGCTACTGTGATGCCTGTGCTCTTCTCACATACTTGCCTCCCCTTATATTCCCTGCAGCATTCACTGAAGGAACAAAGCAAAATACTCAGGTGAGAATAAAACTTCTATTATTATTTTTGCCAGAATTTATTTTACAGGAACATACACTGAACACAATGAGAGATGAAAGGGTACAGTGAATATAGTAGGGATGAAGGGGTTAAGAACAAATTAGGATGAAAAAGACAAAGCCAGGCTGAGTATGGGTTTGCAGGTGGGTAAGGATGACTTAACTACAAGATAATACCTTTGTGGTGATCTTTTAGCTCTCCCCCAAGAAAGAATAAGAACAGCAGCAAAACTCAAACTCAGTATTTGCAGTGCTTCAACCTTTCTCCCTGTGACTGGATAATGCAATGCACCACCATAGCTGCATTTGGATTCATCCCTGTGCTTTTCTTATTAAGACTTAGGCTTTGAAGCAGAAAGCAGATCCAAACAGAACCTTGTTCCCTCTCTTCTCAAACAAAATAATCTGAATGCCTTATTTTAGTGCTGCAAAGACTTCCTAAGTCAGTCAGCTTTGGTACACTGCTGCCAGCTGACAGGTGGAAACATTCATTTTTAGAGACCTAAAGAGAAGGAGACATTTGTTAAATATTGGCAAAGCAATGAGGCAAGTGGGTGAGTTTATACATGAGGTTTATGTGAAGTGGAAAATTCAGAAGATCAGATTAGATAACCAAAATGAACTTAAAGATGATCTATGGGATCCTGGCTTTCTTCAGTAGAAAGCGTTAGCAAGGAAGAATGAAGAGACCTCTGGAGAGGTCTTGTAAGGTGGTAGCAGTCTTACTTGGCTCCCACACAGTACTACAGCACTCAGAGGACAGGTTCTTGACTCTGCAAATCCCTGCAACTTCCTACCCAAGGTGTCACAATTGATATCTTGAGGAGAGGAGCTCTCAGAACAGGAACATAAGCCCTAGAAGAAAAGGGCTTCTCAAGCCTAGGGGTCTCCCCTTCCTGTAGCTTCTGGGACAGAAGAAGCTCCTACGATGCAGCAATCTTTCTTTGTGGAAGACTAACAATGGGAGGTGTCTCCAAAGTGCACCTACTTCTCATCATCCCCATCATCCTCTGCCTTTTACTTTATTTTCTTGAACAGGAATAGGGTGTCCACAGATTATGATACCTACAAATCCATTTCCAGCAACTAAACAACTGATGTCCCTACTGATTCCCAAGTGAGCTCAAAGCATTCAGTGGATCAAGTGTATTAAGATCAGCACAGAAACTAGAATCCTGGAAAATACCTTCTGCTTCCAAACTCTGCATTAGCTGCTTTAGTTGAAAAGCAGCAATCACTGTGGCAAGCCTGGAGATTCTGCAAAAAAGTAATGACTGCTCACCATGTACTTTGAAATACACAAATTGTGTTGTTTCAGGTATTACTGGCATAGTTCAGCAACAATTAAGTTAAACTAAAATTCTTAGCAGTGAGAAACAGAATCACTAGGAGTTCACATCTAAGTTTAGTTAAAATGGCAAAGTAATTTCTTACTTCTTTGTCTAGTTTCCATAACACATTTTCTGGTTTCCAAATCTCTATTTGCTCCCGTGGCTGACTCAGGAGGATAACGACCTGCATTAGTTATTGTGTCACTGTATGGTTAGTGCTTTCTTACCACCTGCGGTTTGGGACAATGCAACCACATTGGGAAAGGCTCTTTCTTCTTCTGTTTCCTCAGGGAAAACTCTTCATAAGATCTGGAATTTTTTTAAAAAAACACTGAGTTTCTACTCCTATAATTTGCTTCAATGTATTGCTTCTCTGCACAAGTCTCATATGGAGCAGGATCTGCCCCTCTGTTAATCCCAGGACTACAGAGAATGAAATCAGCATAAAGCAATCTGAGTTTTACTGATTTTGTGATTTTTTTCCCAAGAGCTATCAATTACAAACTCCATGAATAACATCTGAGGGGAATGAAACTGCACTGAAAAAGGAAATTATTTACTAAAAATCCATTCCCCTCCAAGTTCCATGGGAAACCTTATTTCTCATTGCCTTCTCAAGCATGGTTATTCTAACCTGGAATGGTTATTCTAACCTGGATGTCAAGTCAAGCAACGCTGGGGTGCAAAACTGAGTAAGTTTCCTTTTCACAGAACAGCAGAGCACAAGCAAAGTCTTACATGACTTTCAGTCTGAGAACTTTTCTCGGACCAGGACACAGCTTACAGTACTGTTCTTCCAAGTCACAGAAATTGCAAAGATTCACCATTACATAAATAGCAAAGATAATTCCGTGCTACTGAAGAACACAGAGCAAAACACAAAGAATCTAAATCTGGTCAATGAATTTACTAATCTATCTGCAGAACACTCTTCCCAAGAGCAAAAGGCAAGTTCATCAGTCACAGCTGAGAAATGTATTGTCCACTGCTAATGTACCTATCTGTTGGTCTTGATAAGTGGAAGCATCTGTCAAGTACCTAAAGCTCCACAGGGAGATTCTAACAGTTCCTGCTCTGTGGCAGGAGAGATCAGGGTTGTGCAACAGGAAGCAGTACAGCAATGAATGTAGTGTGTACAGCAGAGGAATAGCTGTATCATCTAAATGCAAGTCCTTGAGGACTACTTAAGCTACTTTGATAGAGCTGCTTCACACCTTAATGGCTACTTTATGTTTGGCATAGCTTCACATCTTCTCACATAACACACACCTACTTAGGAACAAAGCTTAGCACTTCTCTATCTTTAGACTTTAAGAGCAGCCCTGGTGAAGCTACTAGTAGCCACCTACCCTCAGCCAGTGATCTGCTTCCAAGCAAGTGCTCCACAAAGGCAGGGACAACAGGGTTCCTGCCACAACATCCTCCACCTCCTGTGTCCTTGTCCCCACTTCACTTCGGTGAGTCTTTTCTACCGCCCATCAGAATGGGGAAGCTGCAGAGGCAGCACTGTATATAATTAGAGAAGGACAAAGTGCAGGATCACTATATTCACACCAGTTTTCTTTTACCCCATCCATCCTTTCCACCCCCAAGTGACTCAGTGTATATGCCTGTGGACACTTTACCTGCACTTTAAGTGACACCCTGTGGCTAAGAGGAGGAATTACGGGTGACCATTCCTTCAGGGGCACTCCCCCTAAGGTTTTGTGACATTAGACACTGGGGCTGAAACCTACTGAGTCGCAGATATGCGTTAGATGTTCAGCAACTGGAAAGAACAATCTGATTCCACCTTCTCCAGAAGGGTTTCAGACCTTATCCTCCTGCAGCTTGGCTGGCCCAAAAATGGGTTTTAAGGAAGAATAAAACAAGAAAGCCCATTTCCGCAAGAAAGTAGCCACTCTAAATGAGGCTGGGTGAGATTTTTCCTCTCATTTTGGCACTGTGAGATGAGGATTTCCTGCTTGGTCTCCCTTCATAATGTATTTAATTCTTTCCCTTCCCCGTATGTTCCTGAGCCATTCCCTCTTCCACTCCTCCCCTGACCTTAGAAGCACACGATTTTACTAGTGTCTAATTCCTAACTTGTGGGAAGAAACTGAACCTCAGTCCATCTGTTTGCCAGCTGGTACTTGCTGTGAGCTTAAACAACAGCTCACTATCTCATGCATGTTACAGAGAGGTGGATGGGGCAGCTTCCTCAGAGAGAGAGAGAGTCATAGAAGCCTTCAAAATAATGTGGGTAACCCTATGTTTGCTGACCCTCCCGAAGGCCACTGGTTACAAGCCTTCTCTAAGACCCATCATTGTGCTCTTGCTTTGACAAGCCACTTTCCCCAGCAATTTTGGGTGACGATTCCTCTGTCACAAGTTCAGAGTTACCATCCTGGAGAGGTAAAGCCTGGGGCTGAGCTTCCTGGTACTGCTGTGAGGCCTGATTAACTTCAGCAGAGGATCAGATAGGCTTGGTGCAGAACATCAGCAGCAACTCCTGACTCTGGATGTGTGCCTCAAAAGTCAAGCCTAAACTTAAGAGAAGCCCAATCAGCTACAATAGGATCATAATAAACCCATCTCATAACTTATTAATGAAGAACAAAAATACTAATCAATGTTTAATTGCCTGGAGAAAAGTCCCTGAACGTGACTGAAGTAACATTAATAATCTTATTTTACTACATAGAATTAACTTGTATTCTGTGCTCAATGAAGAAATCACACATTTCACAGCATGACAGCAGCAGCAGCAAGAAAAATGAGTTCTCTCCATTTCTCCTTTTAATGATCATTTTCAATACGCTTCTTCCACACTGCAAAATTAGAGCAATCTCTTACTGCAAATTATGTTTCACAATGGAAAGAAAAATACAAGAAAAACTTTAGGAAAAAAAAAATAAATAAAGCCTCTACCATCTGTGCATACACTGAAATCAAAAGCCTCCCAGTGCTGTATTTGTGGAAGAATTCAATCTAAACTGGCAAGAGAAAAAGAACAAAGATGGTTGAAATCTTAATCTGGCTACTACTGGAGTCAAGCTGGCCTAATCAACTGCAGATTTGGTCTCCTCCGAAAGAAGATTTACGAGCTTAAAAATCATATTTTATTTTCTCTCCCAGAATTCCATTTCTGGCTGCCTTTTTCTTCTGCTGTGTTTGTTTGGTTTCTCATCTGTCATGTACTTCTGACTCCTTAGTTGAAAATGATGTGTTGGTCACCCCAGGATGGCTAAAACATGGCTTCTTCAAGACTGCAGACACCAGTTGGGGTTTTTATTTGTGTTTGTTTGCTTGCTTCTGTTTCTTGTTTTTTTGTGGTTTTTTTTTTTTTTTTAAAGAAAAAATCTTTTTCTAATGAATCCATAAATGAACTTGGCTACAAAACACTCCTACTTATCCCAAATCTCCTTCTATCATTAAACAGTCCAGTGGAATAAAAGCCTTCTGGACATCTAACAAGGTTACTGAAAAGATACGAGGTGGTAGTTGTTCTAAAGCTTCACAGTACTTTTCTGAGTCTGAAAACATCCATGCATTTCATAGCAAAAAGAGAAAGTTGTGTATTTGATCTTTGAAACTCTTCTTTCAGAAATGTGTTTAAAATATATAAAGAGCCCTTCCATCCAAATGGCAGTGCACCAGAACTGCTTAGCATCTGCTGTGCCTCAGGCTAAGATGCTTCCTCTTACCTTGTCCTTTCCCCAACCCACACCTTAGCTGCATCTCCTCAAGGCACCCAGCCGCACCTTCACTCATGCTTACAAGGCTGTGTTGATGGGCAATTTCATTTTTCTCTCTCCAATAAAGACAAAAAGCCACCAGAGCGTAAAGGGTCTCTTTCTTTTACAAAGGGACTTCGTTTTAAAAAGGCACCCTTTAGAAATCAAACCAGAATAATCTCTGAGGAAAAAGTAATGTGAATGTGATCAACAGAAGTGTTCAAGACACTAAAATACACAAGATAAAACACAAGTGAAAATGTTAATTGAGCCTCTAGGCTAGCTGCTTATAAAAGTGCACATTTTTGTAATTATCAGGACACGTGTTACCCATATAGTTTGAATAAGACTCAGTGAGCAATGATTTCCAAGCAAGGCTCATGTTTTATATGCAAGCTGAAGCCACCACTCCAGAGAACTTTGAACAATAATTAATCAGAAAAGAAAGCCGCAGAGTTTAGATCTTGATAAAAAAATGACTGTTTAACCTATGAAAAATAGCTCTTTTAAAAATTAAATAATCTCTTCAACCCTTTTCAAGGGCAGTGGGGTGGGGGGGGAGGGGATGCAAAACAGAAAAGCTATTAATTTACTTCTTCACCCTTCCCCCAAGCACACAAAGTATTATTTGCCTCTGTTCCAGACAAGACATCAAATAACTGCAGGAATTTTTCTTTCAGTGTGGGGTAAACTAAGTCAACAGGTACAACTGTCATACTTGTGCCAATGGCTTTCTCTGATGTTCATCTGTGTGAACAACAGCCCAGTTGCTAAGTCAGCGGCCCTCTCCAAATAATTCTCAAAAAGGCAGCTGGTTAGAGGGCCACCAAGGAAAAGATAGTGTACACCCCCTCAGAACAAGGAGTAGGGAAGGAGGGACCAAATCCCCATCAGTGCAAGGCTAGCGTGCTTATGTGCCTGTTTTGGCAACACAGTCCCTGGAGAAGATGAGGATGCTTTTTCCAATACCCAAAACACTCATCTGAAGAGGCTATCTCAACCAAAGACCTTTCCTATACTAAGAGGGGGTGACACGATTTGCAGTGAGGGAGTTAGAGCTATAGAGACCTTTTCTTCCTGTTGATCACAAAAGCGGTCTTACCTCCGTCCCCAGGTGTGCATTCTGTTCAGCTCAACAGACACCCAGGGATGAATTCAGCTGCCTAAATACAGGTATCATATCATTTGTCTTAATGTATCTGAAACACCTTTGTGGCTTGGAAGATAAAGCACAAACCTTCACAAGGCCTTGGCCCCCTGAGACAGGAACTAGATACCAGGCAAAATACCCCTGGACATATCAACTGGCACTAGCACTTCTGCATGGGCTACTGAACAGATCTGCACATTGAGACTAAGCTGAGTAACTCCCTGAGGCTTCGTCCCCTGTGTCAGTTAGTGCTCCACTAACTTGTATTAAAGTTTAGGTACTTAAATTAGCTGTTGATACCTACTTAGAATTACCTGCATTTGTGTGGCTTAACCTGTATGACCACTTCTTCGCAAGCAGCAGGAAGTCTCATTACTGCACATTGGCTGAATTAATCAAGCTTTAGGATATCCTAATAAGTGAATTAATCTGTTTCCTAAAATAAGAATAAAAGCTTCACACTGTCAAAGCATAAACACATCTAGAGGGCAGCAATGATATTGTCATCTTTAGCTAAATATAGAACCTGAGCAGAGACAAGTGCACAGCCACACACTGCACCAACACATTCATTTCTCCCCCCTCCGCCTTCTTTTTTTCTCTTTTGAGAATACTACATAAGCTTTGCTGCAAAATTCCAAAGTTCTAAGTGTATGGCATCATTTTTGGATGCTTGGTCAAAGAACATTTTGCCTGTACTCACACTTCATACTTCAGGATCATGAGATCTTGATTTGTCAGCATAACTTTATTTCCCTAAGAGGGAGAAAAAAACCCCACCAAAATAACAAAGTGCCAGAGATGAAAAATATTCAGAGACTGACAGATTTTGTTTTACGAATCCAGCTGAAACTTATCTGAATCATTCAGCAGTTCCCGAGAGACACACAGAAACACAGACACAGGCACAAAATCATCATGGGAATTTTTTGCAGTTAGACTGGAAATCTCTTATGCAAACTGTTTATTCTATAGTAACAAACAAGAGAGGATTCTTTTATGCATCAGTTCTTATTCTTAATTTTTTTTTACTCACATACTCTTTCATTAAATTTTGCTGGCTTACTGCAGGGTATTGATAGCATTCCCCATCTGAGCACTCAGGGGCTCTAAGTTAGACAGAGCTAACATGCATGCAAAAGCATGTAGCCAGAGTAGGTCCATCCAAAGCTGATACGTGAAGCAACCTATTTGTCACATTTTGTCTTGAATTACACATACTATGTGCACAGAGACCACAATAAGGTCCAGAAATAGCCCTGTGACTACCAGAACTTGGGCAGCCTGGTTTGCTGGTTCAACACCTTATACCTGAGTCTAGTGTAAATTTTTCATATAGCTTGGGCATTTCCCAATCTGGATATCTGGATTTCCTAGTGTCTAAAATGCAAAAGATTTTGCTTACAGGAAATGCTACTGGGTTCATTCCCTTAAGCTGATGAACTACTTTTAGGAAACTGGCAGGACTCTGGAATCTTTGAGAGCTTTGTTTCTAAAACTAAACAAAAATAATCACAGAAATTGACCTACATTAGAACGACAAACGTACCCACAGCCATAAAATAAAACAAACTAAAGATATGCTACAGTTCCTAAAAGGTGTCAGATTGCAAACACGGGATGCGTGACAGTATAATAAATAGCTGAGTTATGACCTAGAACTGGATAAACCCTTAGTAGAAAACAGGCATCACAGGGTGCTTTTTCTAAATTTGTCTGAATTTGCTCTCAAAAATATTACACACCATCATTTCTCCCTTTGCCTTATCAAAATGCAGAACAAACCAGGACAAAACAACACATGTCTTAGGCAGAAATCTCTTATTGATCCGAGCCTCTTCCTTATCAAATTTTCATTTTGCAGCTGTACTATTCGCCTCTGAAATTTGCAAGATCGATTTTCCATTTTTTTTATCAGTTGCCTGTGCTTATTTTATGATCTGCATGAGGTACACAGTCTAGGTTTCAAACATATGAAGTCTCATTACAAATGCACTCTATTCAGCCCACAAACTAACGTGGTGAAATCATGCAAGTAGGAGTAAGACCATGTCAGTATTTGGCCATCGCAAACTATGGATGTGATCTGAATGTACTAATTGCTGTGTCTTCCAAATCAAAAAAGAGTTCACACCTCTGTATTCGAATCTTAACCTGCTGTCCTACTGCTTTCCCAAGCTTTAATCACCAACTGCTAACTCCCACAAGCTACTGATTTTACAAGTTGACCCAAGTCTTGGTATGGTCCTTCCTGCCCTTTTCTGGGCCACAACTCAGAGCAGTTACATAGATGGAAGAGTGTAAGATCAACTGAAAGCCATACATACAGTGGCTTCAATGTACTTTATTTCTCTATTGCAACCTACATACACTACTACCTCTGGGCAGTAGTATGCACTACAAATTAGTCCTGCAAACACACATTTTCTCAATGTAACTACTCACATTTTATGTTGAAAGAAGCAAAATGTTCATTTCCCCAGACTATGATAAAATAATGCACGAGCATTGTGAAAATATATTTTCATCAGTCTTTAATTAACACATCATTTTTTTAAAAGCAATGGATTTAAGAAAATTTATTAGCACTATGCAAGCACTAGCCACCACTGAGAAGGAGAGGAGCAGGGAAGAACTTTAAATGATGTCACTGATGAACTACTAAAAGCATTAACAAAGTTCATAAAAATAAAACAGGGTATTCAAGATTTTTTTTCCATCCACGCATGGGAAAAATATTTAAATTCTCTCCACTTTGATCATGATATAAATAAGAAATCACCAACTTTTTTTTTTTTTTTATTTATTTCCCTCTTTCCTTTTGGAGAAACAAAAATAGGCAATGCAAATACTGACATCCCCCACTAAAGAAAGGAAACGGAAAAAAAACCCACCATACTTTGAGGTACTTTTCAGGGTCCATTCTGGTACACTTGCTCTTGCCTGATCTGTCCTTAATACTCAGAAATTTTCTCCTGAGCTCAGTTGAGACCATAATGGTAGTGGACTACCTGCTATAATCAAAGACAGCATAACCAAGCCCTTTGCATGTTCCCATCCATTTTATTGCAAATACCTTAGGTCAGAGAATATAGGGTTTGAGGATGATCTTGCGGTTCTCTGAAGTAACCTCCTTACACTGTTCAAAGTTCAGGATGACAGAAGCTGGTCCTAAGAACAAATCTGAAAGAGGGCTTTGTTTTGCATAGCAAATACTCTGAATTTTCGTAGGGTTTTCTTACCCTTAACACTTAAAGCTAGAGAAACAACAAATTCACTTTCAGTTAGTTAAAAACCAAGATCTAAGGTGACAGGGTCATTCTTTTACAGGACTTCCAACCCCACAAAATTAATACTACCTGAAAATTAGACGACTAACACCTGAGCAACAGTTCAGAGTGAAACACAGAATGAAATGTCTCCACAGTCAAAAGCATACTGAGTACTGAGTGACAAACAAGTAGGTACACATATTTGGGACTAATATCTGAAAAGCTCTCAACAAAAAGTGCAACCAGTATTGACAGATAAGGAAAAGGAAATGAGTGCCTGGGTCCAACTGCCTGAATAATAAATTTTTAGTGAGTCATCATGATTGTTTACCTCTAAGACTAAAGCATCTCTAAAGCAAGAGACTTCTAAGGAGCCCTCATGCTCCTTTGCTTTGAATATTATTTGCTTCATAGCATCCTATACTGTTTCCTTTGCAGTAACGATGCAGCCACTCCAATTCATAAGCCAACACTGATGAAGTTACTTAACATATTCCAGATCTCAGCCTTCTGTTTGTTAGATACAACTTACAGCCCAGTTTGTCCCCCTGTTCACACAGCCAGCCTCTCAAAGGAAGAGTCCTTCCAAAATACAGCTTTTAGATGTTTAGAGTAAGTACTTCACAAGCTGATGGATCTTTAATTATCCAAATGTCTGAAACACTGCTACAAATACATTCAGTTATGCATATCTACATGTGAGTAAATACACAAAGCGTAGTATACCCTCCTTAGGTTGCAAAGGGTATTTTTGCCTAAATGAACCTAGATACACTTAAGTAAAGAGGAATCAGAGTACAAAAGTCTGTGCTTTTGAGAAATATGAATCATTCCAGGCAGGAATTTTGAATATACAGACTGGAATGTAGAAGAAATGTTGATTCCCAGGAAAACTTTTTTTTTTTTTTAATGGAAAATATATTTTGCATGTCCCCAGGCGCCATCTCAACACCAAATCTGTGGGAGAAGGAAAGGAGTTTGTACTTACTTGTGGTGTTGTATTTGATCCCATTGAAGAACTCCGGGCAGGGTCTCTCTACTAGTTCCCCTGCAGAGGTTCTGGGCCAGCAGGTCCCGATCTGATCAGTGGTGGCATTGCAGTACAGACCTTTTGCATTAAAAAAGGAGACAGAAAGGGGAAAAGAAGCAGTTTAGAGAGCACAAAACCGACACACTTGCATCACAAAGCAAACTGAACCTTTTCACTTAAAAAGCTTTCCCGAGCCCTCCGCTAGGTAATGTTTCCTACCATCAAAGCCCAGGAAAGGGATAGAGGAACTCTCTAAAAAAGTCTCTTGTAAATGATCCAGGAGGCTGCAGTTGACATCAAATTCTTCTAAGATGAACTGAGATATGGTCACATCCATTATTCACCCTGGGACTGCTGGACTGGATCAAGCTCCTTGCCCCTTTCCTGTATGGGGTTGTTTTGGTTTGTTTTTTGTCCCCTCTCCTTTCCTCCTTCCTGGAAACAAATGAATATCAAGCTGCGGACACCCTGCAATCTCGTGTGTGAGAGCCTCTCTTCCTCCCAGCGTGCTGACAACTTGGCTGAGAGTCTGCGTCTGGCTGTGCAGTTCAATCCTCCGAGCTCTTCTTTGCTTTAAACCAGCAGCTCAGGAACCAATGGGATCACACTGAGCCCAGAGTAAGGGGCTTGCGTCTCTTAGCCAGCTTCCCTGGTCTAGCAGCTCTCCAATGCCGCCTCACATTGCCAGACTGTTGTACTGCTTTCTCTCCCTCCCTCTTCTCGCTCTCTCTTCTCTCTCTCACACACACGCACGCACACACAAATGCAGAGACAGTTTTATTGTTAGCTTCGGGGATGAGCACTTTTGCAAAAATACTCGCTGCAAACTAGAGCCAGGGAGGAAAGGAAAAGCCATCAGATGAACACAACTCCTCTGGCTTTTTGTGAAGCAAAGCAATTCCTGCCTTTACTGTGTGGAACTGAGGATGGGCACAGATGCTTGGACAGGGAGGGGGAAGAAGGGACCCAGTCCAGGAGCTGCAGTACTGGATCCTGAACAGAATTTGAGAAAAAAACTAAACAATAAAAGCTGGGATGAGAGAACAAAGGAATCTGGAGTAATGACCAACAGAGTGGGGAGAGTGAGAGAAGGGTTGGGAGCCCAGCCTGGGAGAAGCGAGGCACAGAGGCAATTATCACATCTTTCAGCCACTCATGCTGATGGGATGGTATGTACAGTAGAGTAGGGGAAGGCACAGAGAGCAGAGGAGACGTTTGGAGTGAAGGATGAGCTGCTGAAGGGACAAGGAAGAAAACCATGGCCACTTTCCATTTTCCAGTGGCAGGAGGGAGCAAGCATTTCAGAAAGGATGGAGCACCAAGGCTGAGGAAGAACTGTGAAGCAAGGAAACCACAGTGTGGGAGCAGAATAGCAAAGGCTTGACAAACTGAAGTTATGGAACAGGATCAAAAGGGTTTGGTGAAGGGGAAAGATAATAAGTTTGGAGGGAGTTCTCCAGATGTTTGGTCATCTATTGGGAAATCAAAACTCAGTGCAATGGGAACTGGGTGAAGTTCTGCACTCAGGGACAAGCTGGAGAACAGCTTAGACCTAGCCAGCCTTTCTGAGTTGTTATATTAGGATACGAGGAAAGTTTTACAAGAAAGTGTCAAAAACTTGTCAAGGAGGATCATCTAGGATCACAGGTTCAGAAGACTCTTAGGAATAGAAAACTGACTTGTAAGGGAGAAAAGAAGACAAGTATATATGTTGTAGGAGAGATCAATGTAGAAACAGAAGGTAAGGACAATAAATAAGCTTTGAAGAATGAAGAAAGAAGAGAGAAAAAAGAAAGGGTTCCAGAAATAAACTCCTGTTTTACAGTCTGTGTTCATGGCTTTAGATAGGATATAAGTCTTACACTGAGTACAAAGCAGTGGTATAGGGCTTCCTATAAAATCCATCTTCCCACCTGCAATGGCCTGGACTTTCTCTTTACTCATATTTAAGACTAAGGGGTTTCATTCTTTATTCTTAAGGATCAAAAGAATTGTGTTATCCAAAGAAGAGTTAAAAAAAAAATCACTAGGTTAGAAAGGCAAATAAATTAACAATATGCACTGATGAGAGAACTGGCCAGGATGCTATTTTGCCATCTTGGAATCTGGAGATTTTTAATGTTTGCAGATTACAATGAGGGAGAGGTGAGGAGAGCCACTATGGTATTTTTGTTTTTAATATTTAACCCCCTATAAAAAATAACAAGTGTCCTAAATCTCTAGGCAGCATTATGTTTTGAGGCAAGTGAATACATGTCTCCACTTCTCTCTCTGGATCTACAATCTCAACCCCAAGTGAATATTCCCAAAATCTCAACCTTATTGAGGAATCTGCATTTCAATAAATTGATCCATGTCATTACCACCAGATGTCTTTGTCCAGTGCATCTCTAATATCAAAAAACAACAGAGAATATTTATATAGCATCATTCACACACAACCACCACCAATATACTGGTTGTCTTTAAACAGGGCTTTGCAAAGAAAACCCTATTTCTTGAGCTTTCAAGTGAGGGCGACAAAGGGTGCTCTAAACCTCTAAGTAATTCACAGACATTTGTCCCTCAAAGTATCTCTAA
The DNA here is from genome assembly GCA_002631895.1 of Agapornis roseicollis. NCBI lineage: Eukaryota > Metazoa > Chordata > Aves > Psittaciformes > Psittacidae > Agapornis > Agapornis roseicollis. The sequence goes on along the minus strand of NDXB01015766.1, from coordinate 1,123 downwards.
TTCTACACTTTTAAGTTTCTTCGCTTCTTCCTGACAGTGTAATTCAGTTCAGAAAATTTGTTTTTGTTCCTTAAGCAGAGCTTCTCAGTGATGGCTGTGAGATCTTCTCAGAAGAGACCATTTGCAAGTGCCCAATGGCTTCACTGACCCCAGCAGCCATTTCTATTGAGGCAAATCAGTGAGCAGGGCACTTGTCCAGGATGCTGATAACTTTTTTCTTTTTCTGCAGGGGAAAAATCACATAACCTGACCAAATGTCTTCATTTCTAGCTCACTGTCTGCCTTGTCCATTTTCTCACACTATTTGTGCAGCACTGGAATCAAAAACTTGGCTGGAGGCTTTGGGTACTAGAATTTTCTGAATCTTTGGAGGAATGCATCGTTTAATAAATTACAAAAAGAAAGATAAAAATCACTAACTTTAAGTTTGGTAAATGTTTCATGCTCTTAAACACTGACTTGTATTTTCCAGTGTAAACTCTTGCGGATTTTTCAAATGGTTTAAATATTAGAGTTGAACACTAAGCTGGATTTCACTTTAAAACTGTTCTTTATGGTGGTTAACAACCAAAACAAATGCCCCAAATTAAACTTTTTTTTTTTTTTTTTT